>JAKCPI010001634.1:0-151240 GCA_023213315.1 Euborellia annulipes | reverse complement strand
TTAAAAATCATTAGAGCGAATTTTGAGAAAATCGAAAAAAAACAGTAAAGTACTTGGCCAATTTTGTTCGTGTTACGTCCCAGGGGGGTACCTAACTTAAATATAAAATTTCCATTTCAACCTCCTAGCTTTTTTCGTCTTGAGATATTTTGTTCACAGACACACAGACAGACCATGTCGCGAAAACCACTTTTTTGGATTTAGGGAACCTTAAAACGTGTAGGTCCGTCAAAATATCAACTTCGAATTTTTGACATGAATCTAATATTTTCTCTTTCTATATATTAGCATAGATAGAGGTAAGAGAAAGTAAAAAGATAAAGAAATAAAAATTTTACGATATTAAGTTATTTACCTTTTCTTCATTAAATATAAATTAAGAAAATATTATTTATTATTTTTATTAAGGAAGCAATTTTCAAATTGCAATTTTTTATTAAGTTCTTTAAAAAAACGCTCAAAGATACGCTGTCTGAGATCGTTAAGTCCTTATCCTTAACGCCCCAAATGGGGCTTAATGTTCAGGTTGAGATAAAGGAGACCTCTCTCTCTGTCTCGAAAGAGATAAAATCTCTTGAGCAGAGAGCACGGGAACGCTTCACGAAATGTTGGCTAATGATAAATTTTGCACTTGTATAACGATTATCAGATGGGAAATAAAAAAAAAATAGAAATAGAAATAAAAAAAAAAAACGAGTGAAAAACAAATGATAAATAATAGCTCCTAATTGGATTATTTTTCCAGAGGACGATTTCGTGACCAGAAAAATTTTAAGTCACATTAAAAAAAAAAAAAAAGAATTGAGAGGAATTTGTTCTTCTGGAAATATTTCGTAAATAAAAGTGAAAGTAAAGGATACGAGAATGTTAGCTTACGACCTTTGATAACAAGTGATGAAAAGATTGAGACTTTAAACATTTTAATTTTGAAGGGAGTTTTATTCATGAAAAAATAAATAAATAAACCAGACATTAAGGTTGTTCGGATAGTACCCCGTAAGTCATAATAGAATTAAATTTTTTTTTTTAATAAAATGAAAAATTTGAATGCCAAAATTCCTTATTATAATTTAGTCGTGACCTATCAGAGTTTATAATTGGATTAAGTTAATAATTTAATTACCAAAGATAACACTAGTCAACAAATTTTAAAAAATTTTTTGCACCCGATACCAAAATAGGTGTTTTTTACTAATTTTGGTGTGCTGATTTCAAATCTGCAAACCAAAATTTTCTATCACGTCAGGTTACTGAGATATGACTTGGTCCCCAAACAGGGTCGAAATGTAAATTAATATAAGCGCTATGAGCCAGTTTTATTATTAAAAAAAATAATAAATGAATATAAATAAATCTCATCATATTTTAGCTTATGTCTCCAAATAAATATTATAATATTCCCAATTAACTTTAAAAATATAAGATATTGTAAAAATAGATAGGATTTCGGGTGCACTCACTCAGAACTGTAGGTATAAAAGTATATCTCGAGGAATGATGCTTATTTTTGTTACTGTAGTGCTAACAAGAATATAGTAACCTAAGAAACGTGATAAGGACTTGCTCGAGTTCATTACAACCGATCATTTTGCTGTAACTTGTTCGTTCTAGCTGTTATCCCGTCTATTTTTAAGTTTAAAAGTGCGGACCATGATTTTTTCAGAAAAAATTAATATTTTCTGCTCAAATATGTGTGTAAAATTACTTGTATTTATTTCTTATACATAGTAGTTGTATTTTCACGAAACGTATTCTGTAAAATGTAAAATTCCTGTCAATAAAAACAATAAGTAAATTAACAATCACTGTACGAGCACCAAGTACGACCATACCTGTATCCCCAAAACCTGACGTGATGAAAAATATTGGTTAACAGATTTGAAATCAGCACACCAAAATTAGTAAAAAACACCTATTTTGGTATCGGGTGCAAAATCTTTGTTGACTAGTTAATAAATGAATGACTTTTGACTTGAGCAGTTTTTCACGTAATATAGATCTGGTAACATATGCATTTATCAGCTGTTAATTTTAAATTTTAAAAGCCTTCAATTTTATTTTATTTAATATATTAATGGACGATTTGCGAGAAAAAATATCGTAAAATGGAAAAAAAATGTAACTGACAGCGAGAAATGACTATTATTTTATGCGGCGTTGCCAGAGTGGTCTGAGTCACGGGCTTCCTTATTTTTAAATATTGGCGACTGTCATTTTGGAGAATTTTTTGACTTTCTTGTTAAAATATCTTTAAAAGATTTCTGCAGAAACTTTGGATTTTATAAAATGAATTATATTTGAGACTATTTTATTATGGCAGAAACAAACAATATTAATTTTGCTAGCACAGACTTAGATGCCAAATAAGACCTTAAACAATAAACAAAAAAATTTTCATCATCGAAGCATAATGGGGCCCACTTTTTTGGACCTCAAAACATGTATATCCATCAAAACCTCAAAATCGAATTTTTGACATCATCGCAATACTTTCTCTCTATATATATATTTTATATATAAGGTAAGAGAAAGTAAAAAGAGATTGAGAATTTTATCGGAGAAATTTAATTCAGAATCAAATAAAAAAAAAAAAAAGATTTTGATCAAGGACAAGTTTAAGAATATTTATTTATATTTATAAATTCTTAAGTCTTTTCATGTCGCTCATGTACACATACATATCTACTACATCTGAATATTTAAAGAATCCAACCTAGACATGACATGACAATCATTAAGATTGCTGTACTTGATGATGATCATCAACATCATCGTGTTCTAAGAAGAATTGCAAATTTTTTTTTTATCAAACCATGAATAAATTGTTAAAAAGGATTTAAAGATTAATAATAATAAAGCCAAGCAAATTGGAAAACAAAACAAAAAAACGCCTGGAATGCATTAAATCAGTGAGTTCTTATCTGTAATGTTGATTGCCTACTTTGAAGGGGAAAATGATATAGGATAACTGATTTTAACAAATGTAAAGAAAAAAACTATCGAACCGGCATTAGGTAGTGGAAAATCAGGATTTACCTCTGAGGGGGTTTTGATTTTTTTTCTGTTTGGCATTAAGTAGAAACCTTCGGAGGTTTTGTCTAATTAAAATTTTGTTTAAATGAAAAGTAACAAAGTTTCGAATGTCAAAAAATCTGATGTAACTGGTCGCACAGCACACAACCTTTGGTAAAGAAAGATGTTCTGTGCTTTCACACCAGATTTTTTGTGTCGTCATACCGGGGAATTTAGTTTCTGACAGTACGGTACATTTGAATTCAAGATGTAAAATTTATAAACATGGGAAAATATTTATATTTTGTTACTATGACAAACATCTCTCCTATCTTCACTATGAAGTACAAGAGTAAAGTGTGCATCAAACAATTTTGAGAACAAAATGAGAATATACCTGGTACATTATAAAGAGCATCGAAAAAATAATTGCTTTATAAATTTTAATCAAAATCAAGCAAATTTTGAGAAAATCGAAAAAAAACTTAAAAAGTTCATCAGTAAAGTACTATTAGGACCTAATATAATTTTTTTGTTCAAAAACTTCGTGTCACATCCCAGCCAACCTCCTAGCTTTTTTTTGTTCATTAGATATTTTGTTCCCACTCTATAGTTAGAATATAGAGTCAAAAGTGTCTCAAGGGGAGGAAAATTGCGCTAAAATTAAAGTAAAATCAGTGAAATAAAATCATCAACTGAATATTAACAAAATATACAAGTTACTCCTGACGCTCAGAAAGAACGTAGAATTTCTTCAATTTTGAAATTTGAATTTATTGGCAAGGAAAGAAGACGAGTTAAAAGTGCTGTCCGCCCTCGGGCCTTGGTGTAGTAGTTAGCGTGCTAGCCATCTGTGCCAGCGGGTTCGCATCCTCATGCGACAATTTATTTCAATTGGATTAAATAGAATTGAATTAAATAAAGACGGGCTCTAAATGGCCTTCGAAGCCGAAACAGATCTTCATTTTGACTCGACGTGCTCCATTTTTTTTTATATTTGCCTTTTCGGCAATTTAGCCTTATATTCATAAATATATATAAGTAATTGATATATGCCTAGAGCTATTGGGACGTTCCACATCGACATGCTTCCCTGATTGTTTCCCAAAAAAGTAAAAAGTAAGAGTTGTAAATTTTTTTATGGCTATTATACCTGAGAAAAATATCGAATTTTATACAACAAACCAACCAAAATAATCTAAAATTTCTATATTCTCTTATCCCTCTTTTGGAAAAACTCCTCCTAACTAGATTCAAGAATATAATCGAATTTGAGTGCTTTAGAGAAATTGTAGTGATTCATTAAAGAAGTCTAGGGGAAGAAGGTATTTTTTGGATGACTTTTAATTTTTTTTTTCTTTTGAAATTTTTTAAATCTCATTCTCCATTAGCATTATATGTTCAAGATTAAGAAAAATGATCTTTCAAAAAGGCGTGAGGTATAAAAATAATTTAATGTGAAAATAAAATGGTGCTTTAGTTATTAAAATCTAACGAGATTCACTTCTTATCTGGAAATAAATAATAAAAAAAAAAACGTAACTCTTTAAAAGTATATTTGCTATATATCTTAGCCCGTTAAAAAAGAAATATTTCATGTTTCAGCAAGTGGAGTGTAAATTCATAATGGGAGAATAAAGTCGATTCAGAATTACGGAACGCCACCGTCACGTAAGAGCGGCTTCAAGTAAAAATCTGCTACCTAATTATAGCCTCTAATAATTTCATTCATTTTTGATCGAAGGTGGAAGAAGGCCTTGCTTGAAAATTAAATTGAAAAAAAAAAAAATGTTTGCATATGTTGTTGTGTAGGCAACCCAAATAACCCTCTCACTAATTTCCGACCATCAGAAATGCTCAATTGATTATTGTTTGGCAACAATTAATAATTTGGGTCGAATATTCCCTCCCAGCAACCAAACCCTAAACAATTTCCGTAACCCATATATTTAATTTGAAATTTCAATTTAACTTAATATATTTCAAAAAATATGAAATCATTATCATTACTATATATAAAGCGCTAGCGGCTAGCTTCCCTCTGTGTCGATCAGGACGCTGATTGGCTAGAGTTATAGGAAGTGGAGCGGGAGCGGGAAGTTTAAAATTCAAGTCAGAGAGGGAAATTTGAAAATTTCTAACAGTCAGCAAAAATAAATCTGATGCATTTGCTCGCCGAAGGCAAGCAAGGGGGTCTAGGGGTACCACTTCTTCTAGTGAATAGTGTATAATGTAGCCTTCGGTGGGCTTTACAACTGGTATTAAATTAATCCAAAGATTTAAACTTTCGATCGTTGGCTCTTGTTGAAACATTTTGTATATTAAAATTAATATACAATTTAAACACTAGGTTATTTGTTTCAAAGGTTTTATTAATTAAAAATTAACACTTAATTCGTACGTATTTCAACAATACTTGTCATCATCAGAAGTGATTATATTCAAATACATGAAAGAAGTGGTACCACTTCTTCTATATAGTGTATAGAGTATAATGTTGCTACTTTCATGTATTTGAATGAGGTAATCACTTCTGATGATGACAAGATTTGTCGAAAAACGTATTAAAAGTGAATTTTTAATTAATAAAATTACATAAGCTAGTGTTTAATTTGTATATTTAATTTTAATTAATAATCCAAAGAATTCACCATTGGCACTAGTTGAAACATTTTTAAATTTAATTAAATTCTCATCTAATTATAGATAAATAAATAACACTAGGTTAAGTTTCAAAAGGTTTTTATTTTTAGCTTATGCGTATTTCGATGTTAATACACCATCTTCAGAGCTATGACACAAACTATGTTAGTTGTATTAACGTCGAAATGAGCATAAGCAAAAAATAAAAACCTTTTAAAACTTAACCCAGTGTTATTTATCTAAAATTAGATTTAATTAAATAAACTATTAGATAATTTGTCATAATCGAGAATCTCTATGTAATATTTTTCTTGTGATTTTATAGCAATCTAAATGGTTAAAGATTTATGAAATAAGGGAAATTTGCGAAATAAATGACAATTGACTTTTTTAATAGAGACGCAAAAAAAGTATAAACATAATGATATTACAAAAAGTTGCATAAACCGGATATAGAGCTAGATTCAACAAAGATTTTTTTTTTTAATTAAAAAGGAATCTTGCCCATAGACCACAAATATATGATTCTGGAAGAAATTTCATCAAATTAAATTTCAAGTTATACTGTAATAAAAATTCAGTATGCTTTCGTAATTGAATTTCGGTTGAATACGAGCAGTTGCTAGCAAACAAGACAAGAAAAGATTTTAATTGATTATAAACTACATTCAAAAGATTTTAAAATATTTTTTTTCTGGAAATTCAACATCTTTGATTTGTTTTCTTAAAAAAAATCTCAAGGCCACATTCCCTAACATGGCTAGTACCTGAGTGGCAATATTAACTAATAAAGACTATTAATGTGAATAAGACGAAAGCAAACGAAACTTACAAAAATTACAATTTCATCACTAGATATTAAAATGGAACATAATACAATTATACAAAATAATAATTGGATGAAAAAAATTTAATTAAGGTAAATAGGATATCAAAGTGGTAAAATTAAAGTAGCGAAATTGAAATGAAATTTTTTTTGGAAGTATTTATATAATTTTTTTATTTTGTATCAAAATAAACAAAATAGAGAGATATCTAAAATTTTTTGACGTGCCAAGAATAATTTATAACGTGCCATATTTGCATGCGTACCGTCGAAGCTTAGAGCCCTCGGTCTTGGTATAGTTGGTAGCGCGGCCTGCCTTGTGTACCAAGGGTCGCGGGTTCAGATCCCAGGCAGTTCGATGATTTTATTTAAGCCATTTGGATACCAAATATATATACATAAATAATGGTTATCGTATAAAGTCTTATATGGCCTAAGTTGCCGAAAAGACTGTGTGGATGTGTGTGTGAGTGTGAGTGTGAATGGGAAAAGTGTGTTTAAAAAAAAGAAGCTTAGCTTGTGTACTTATAATATACCTGGGTGCTACATTCTAATGACCTCTCAGGATCGAACATCTTTGTTGGGTTAGGTAATGCGTTTGCCAAGATTAGAGATGAAATGTCAAGAATAAGCACATTTTTATAGTCTTTTGTAAATATCAGAGAGAAAGAGAATTTTAATTATCTCTCTCCTTACAACTTTAGCTAAAATTTTTGGTTCCTAGTTTGTTTAAGTGAATAACGTTTGAATTAAAAGTGGATTTGTGTGTGTCTTTATATATTAGAGATGGTAATTATACTAGTATTCTTTTTTTAATAAAACTCCCGTTAGTCTTTGAGAATTTTTCTCATGAAAGGGAAATGAACAGATTTTACATCTCAATTGGCTGGACCTTTTTGGTAGCTTGTCTAAATTGGCTAAATCGAATAGATATTATGATTTGAGTGGAAGAGAACCAGTTCGGCCTTGGTTTTAGGTTTTTGTGGCCCAAGCACTGGTGAACAGGTGCCCTAAAGGCAGGCCCTCCTTGCTTGAGGGCATCCGGTCCCAGGTGCCAGGTGATACTAATGTCCCTACTTTAAGACATGTGGGAAATTTGCACACAAAAATTGATTATCTCTTATCATAAAAATACATGAAGATATTGTAATATATTTAAGCTTTAATATTAATTCGAATTTTTTTCTTTTTAATAACCTGTTTATAAGTGAATTTAAGATTCAAATCCAGTATATCAAGATATTAAATATGAAAACATTAAAAATTTTATTGATATTAATTATTAAAAGAGAAACCCATGCTAAGAGTGTAATGCTCGTTTGCTTCCTTCCTAGGGTATGAAATTTTATCCCACGATTAAATTTGCTAATTTTTGTGCTAACTTAATAACTCTCCCCTTAAGACTTCTATTTTCTAATAATTGAGAGATTATCTGAATTAAATTAAAAAATGTTTTCTGCTAATTGGTCACCCAAGTATTTTTCAAAAATTAATAGCTCCGTCCCAAAAAGGTTTATCAAGGAAATTTATAGCCTCTTATGGAAGAGAAAATATATTTTTTATTTGTCAAAGAATTTTTCAAATGCATTGAATATTTATAATAAAGAAAGTGAGTCAGATATTAATTTCATCACTCTTTCTAGATATAATAAGGTTACATTAATGACTGATAATTTTCAAATTCTCATAAAAGAGCCTTTATGAGGTCAATCCACTTTTTAAATCAGAATTAAATTCTAAGTAAACAATATAGAAGGTCTATTCACTAAGCAAGAACGTTAAATTTTAACATCTTAAATCAGCATTTATTCATTTTAACACTTCATTACCTCAAATTGCTATTCTGTAAGCAAAAACTTTAAAACCAAAGCTTTAACATTTACCCATAGTGTTAAAAATTAATGTCATGTCTAGGGGTGGCTTTAATATTTTAACGCCGTAATTAATGCATAAAAATGGCGTCTTTAACCAAAAAGTATGGTTATGATTTTGACAGCTTTGAGATAAAAGCAACATTTTAACGTGGCAGTTTAGAGAATAGTATTTTTTAACGCTGGTGTTTGGCCTACTAGATTTAAAATAACAAATCAAGTTAGTAATGCGCGGGAGGTTATCGAAGGGTGTAAAAACACGAACAAGCAGAAAACATATCTATCTTCATATGGATCGTTAACATCTGGTGCTAAAGAGTAAAATGTTTACGAAGATGTTAAAACTTGGTTTGGAGAAAAGCATTTTTTAACGCTCATGCTATTACTTTACTTTTTAACATCCTATTTATGATGTTAAATTTTAACGTCTGTTTTTAGAGAATAGACCTGTAGTTGGGGTAACTACACATCGTTATCATCAAAATACGAAATTAATCAACAAAACACCAAAAAGATCCAGTGTGTAAAACATTTTAAAATTGCTGATAGCTAAAAATAAATCAAATGAATGGCAGATGTTATCGTTAAGAAAATTCTTGAGTAGGACTGTTCACAATGTCAAGGTAAAATAAACCCTGGGTATAACATACAGGACGTGTTTGGGATATATCGCAACCGCAACATAAATTAGTATGCATCACGCGAATTATATAGGGACATTGTTCGGAAGAGAGAGAAAAAGAGACAGAGAAATATTTTATTCCCTTGAAAATGTGCATCCATCAGGTTGATGGGAAAAGACCTGAACCTTTCCCATGTTCTTTTTTATTCTTTTCTTTTAATTATATTGTCGATATAATTGGAAGTTTGACTTTAAAAAAGAGGTGTTCTAGAAATTTGATATATTTAAATAGATTAATCTTAAAAAGAAAGACTAACTGGCAAATTACAGGTTAAATAAGAAATTATTGTTATTATTTAACTTAATAAATAAATAAAGAAATTATTTACTAGATAAGTAATTTAATTATGCTATTTTTTAATGAATAATAATTTAAAATTCTTCAAATAGTCAAGAGGGATGTTGACAATTGTTAATGGAATGAGTTCTTTATTCAAATGAAAATGAGTGGCAAATTGGATATTAATTTACATGAAAATTGTTTAATATAATTTCGAAAGAGATGACATTCAATGGTAGAATCAGGGGGGAGTAACCCCCCCCCCCCAGGAGGAAATTCTTTTTCTCTCTAGGAGGGCCGGAGATGTAATTTTTTCACGGTTAATACTTAATCTCAATCAGGAGAGTCTTTAAAAAAAATCACAACACCTCCCCCTCCACTTCTTTCTAAGAAGTAAATTTTGGTTGGGGTACTATTGACATTTTTCTTTAGTGAGTGGAGTAGCTAGTTTAGTTTTTTAGAAGGAGAATATAGAAAACGCCAGAGTTCGGGCCCTCTTCCCCCGAAAAAAACTTCTATATACGCCCCTGCTCGCTGTAGCCCTAGGTAAGAGAAAATTAAAAAAAACTATGAATTTTTGTCACGTGATTGTTATAAAAGATGAAAACCTTTTCTTGGTTTGAACTAAGAGCGGATTCAAGGGAGAGGGGGTAAAGGGAGTACCCCCCCCCCCACCAAGATTTGAGAAAAATATTTTTTTGGGAAAAAATTGTATTTTTAATATAAAATTTTAAAAACTAATACTTAAAAATTTGATTTTTTATAGTATATTCTGGTAAACAACTATAGAATGCACCATTAAATTACCGAAAATAAGAAAAAATTGTGTGCTGTGCGACCAGTCACACCAGACACCCCCCTCCCCGAGAAACCCCTCTGGCACTGGTTTGAACTATTAAAATTTTTCTCATTAGGATTAGGTAGATGTAGGCAGCCAGGAAGTGATAAAAAAAAAACTCTATTTGATTATCGTCGACGTTTCGGATTCACATTGATCCCATCTTCAGGTCGATAAACTGTTATTGTTGCTTAGATAGATGCAATTTTGGTTCATACAAAAATAAATGATTAAATTTGCATATACCACAAAATAAAATACACCCCACGCGCCTACGGCAATTCTCATGTACATCTAATGGTATATGCAAATTTAATCATTTATGAACCGAAATTGCATCTATCTAAGCAACAATAACAGTTTATCGTCCTGAAGATGGGATCGAAGTGATTGTCAAATAGTTTTTTTTTTTTTTTTTATCACTTGCTGGCTGCCTACATCTATCTAATCCTAATAATTACCACTCAGCCATCGAATTTCTTCTACTTAAAATTTTTCTCATTTTTTTTGAAACTATGAATTAATCACCTATGTACATGAATGGGGGCCTCAATTCTGGCACTCGCTGAAGTAATTTTTAACCTTTTCGGCATCTTAGGCCATATAGACCTTAAACGATAAATAAATATAAGATAAAAATCCTCCATTTATTAATATTTACACTAGTTGATATCCAAACGATTTAAATAAATAATTAATAGAACTGCCCGGAGTTAGAACCCACTCCCCTTGGCTTTTAGGTTATCAATAGTGACATTTGACAACATCTCTAATCTCTAAAACACGGAGGGTGGGGGATGATTTTAATCAAAGTGATGGAGATTGGCCTCATTCTCAAAGACAAATTACGAAAAAAAAAAAAAGATATTTTTCTTTATTATTTTTGTAAAACAAAAGGTCCGCCGACCCCGCACCGCGGGAATAATCAGGCGAGGACAGAAGAAGATTTTTGTAAAACAAAAAATTCCATAAACAAAATAGAATAGAATTTCGAATAGTTGCGAAAAGACAAAATCAATCTCTAAACATCATACAGAAGGAGTCTTCTCTTGAAATAAAAATGGATTAGCAATATTAAAAATTTCTTGAAGAATTTAACATTTTTTTTAAGGTAGAGAGAGAAGACATTAGAAAAAAATTGACAATTTTTTCAAATTTTGTATTAATTAAAATTGAATGAAGCGTAACTGATTATTGTTTTTTATTTTTTTATAAATCATCACATATAAAGGTCTCGAAAAATATTCTATTATCTTTAGTTAACTATGAAAGGGCAATAAAACTTCAACTCCATTTCCGAGAAACAATAAAAAACTATTTGAAACAATTAAATCTAGATGCCAACTTAAAAAGTCTATGCTGCCTAGGACTATTTAATTAAAAATTTTAACTAAAATATAAAAGATCAAAGTGATATATCGATAGTAGATATTTAAATAACATTTTTAAATTCGGATAATGAAAAAAAAAAAATGGATTCCATTGTTGGAAAAATCAAACTTTCAATCAACAAACACTCGTCTATAAAAAAAATCATTCCTACTAGAAAAACACTCAAAGCCAGATTCAATTTTTAATAAATGTATTTTAATTCAATATCTTATATATTATATAGAAAATAAAAAATGAAAAAAGTAATAAAAAAAGTAAAATTACCTTTACGCATTTTCTCCTTTAAAATTCACACAATAATTGACACCAACACTGCAAAATAACACTATTTTTTTTTTTACACCAACACTATTATATTTATATGTTCAAATAAAAAAAAAACCCTCCCGAATCTCGTTGATGTTCGTTTGTGAATGTCTTTGCGTAACTCACAAGGAGTTTATAGCGGCGGCGGCCAAGATTGAACTGACGGAGGCCACGAGCACGAGAGAATTCCTTTACAATATAAGAGCGACAAGGACAGAACATACAATTCCACTAAAGGAAAAGAGATGGAGATACTAGCGGCCATTGCGCATGCGTACTACTGCTAAATTCAAATTAGCTTCTCAATTTTATATATAATTTTTAAAAATTTTATCTTTACATAATTAAATATTTATTTATTTATTAATATTTTTAATTTTTTTTTAGATATATCAATTTATTATATAATTTTATTTAAAAAAATAATAATTTTGTTCTGCCACTTTTCTCGATTACTCACATCCATCGGCCGGTGCTCTCCCTTAAATATTATCATTATATTTTCATTCTTTATTTGTACATTTAATTTTTTTATAAATTGTCATTATATGTCTCATTACTTCTAATCTTTTAGCACAACTATTTATTAATCAAGCAATTGTCATTTTAATAAAATGCCCATTTACAAAGGTAAATTTCTAACCTAAAAATATGATTTGTCATTCTTTTTAGCACTTTCATTTATTTTAATAATTTTTTTATTTTTTTACAGTAAAAGTAAAATGGGGTAAAGAGATTTATCCAGATGTGGAAGTAAATACTGATGAGGATCCTTTAGTTTTTAAAGCTCAAATCTTCGCTCTCACCGGGGTTCAACCTGAAAGGCAAAAAGTCATGCTCAAAGGAGTCACCCTCAAAGATAATGACTGGTCGAATATGAAACTTAAAGATGTAAGTATCTTTCTAATAATAGCGAGAATTTAATTATTTCATTATATTGATTTAATTTTTATTTCAAGGGTGTAACTATTCTCCTTATGGGAAGTAAAGAAGAAGATGTCCCTACGGAACCTGTCGAAAAAACTGTATTTATCGAGGATATGAACGAATCCGAGCTCGCTTCTGCGGTAAGATATTATTTTTAATATTTGTTTTATTAAAAAAATGTATTAGAGTTATGAAGTTGTCGAGTCATTGCTTTTGGAACGTTGACATCTTTAACAAAAAAAACAGCAGATGTTTTTAATATATTCTATTTATAGAATAAAAAAAAAAAATAACAAATTATAATTTATTAATTAATTTTATTTTTGGAGAAAAATTTGAGAATTATGCAAAAGTTTTTCATTTTTGTCAAAAAATTTTCTTTGTCTTTTTGACATTTTATAATAAGAACACATCCTGTCAACGTCAAAAGGAAAGGGTGTTTGAGATAGTTTTAGTTTTTTTAATCATTTGTTTTAAATTATGATGACAAAAACAACTGTAACAATTTTATTCAAATTCACATTATTCAAATTCAACAATTTTATTCAAATATCCATTAGAAACAAGATTGAATTAATGACTGTCATATTATGACTTCACCCTAAGTTTATTATTATGAAATTTAATCCAGAGTTGTGAGTTCAGTCCCTTTTTTATAAAATTTATTCGATAGTGTGGACTCGTTAATGTTTAATTTAAAAATCCTTTTCATTATCTTTAATTTATTTTACTCGTCCCCCCTTTGGGTCATTTTTTGGAATTAAAATATATTCGAACTGTTTTCTTTTCAATTTTCAAATTTAATGTTTTATTTACAGCTTGAACTTCCAACTGGTCTGACGAACCTTGGGAACACTTGTTATATGAATGCAACTGTCCAATGTCTGAAATCAGTGCCTGAACTTCGAGAATCTCTTCGTGGTTATGATGAAATTGTTCAATTAGCAGGACTTGCAGGTCCGGCTCAATCTATAACTGGAGCCCTTCGGGACCTTTATACCTTAATGGATAGAGGAGGCGCTACTTCTGTTCCTCCATTACTTCTCCTCCAAGTGTTACATCACGCTTTTCCAAGATTTGCCGAAAAAACATCCGAGGGTAAGCTATATTCCAAAATTTCCTGACTGCAATGAGATTATTTTGAATGAATAACATTTACAAGTATCTTGGGCATCGTGGCTATGATTTGCTTTTGGTAGAAAATACTCTTTTTCTTTTGCGAAAATTTATTTTTTTACTTTCTCTTACCCTATATGTGTAATTCTTTTACAAACCGAACGGTGTCTGACCGACTTATTTTTGATTTGGCTGAAATTTTTTTTACGTGTTCTATATCGAAAAAAGTAAAAAAAGAGACCCGTATTCGAGGATTTTTGTTTTGTTTTTTTTTTTTTTAAATGTTTTGGAAAATAGAGAGGGTCGAAAATTGGAGAATTTGGTGATTTTTGGCTTGAAGACTCACTTTTAAAAATTCATAACTCCGGTTCTATTTGAGCTAAAAAAAATATTTTGTTACCATTTTAAAGCTAAAAGAGTGAATTTTAAGAATAAATTGTTCCATCAAAATTTATTAAAGATTTTACATTGTTATCAACAATTAAAATCTGTAAATCGATTTTTAGTAGAAAATACTCTGGGCCCAAATTGTAGCACGTTTTTATTATAACCATCCCATTCTACTTCAAATTTTGTGCCGAAAACGGTTTTATGAATCGCATGGTCAAGTCAATTTGGAACTTAAGGTGCTACGGGCAACTAAATATATCTCGACACAAAAAAATCTGGTGTTACAAGCACAGTACACATCTTTCTCTTACCGAAGGGTAAGAGAAAGTTGTGTTCTGTGCCAGCAGTCACACTAGATTTTTAATTATAACAAGATTCAATTTATTCAATCAATAGATGAAAGAAGCAAGCACCCTCCACAAAATAAAACTTTCTATATTTTAAGGCTATCTTCAGTCCAATATCATTGATCAACATTGTTATCCTGTAAATATAAATATTATTCAATACTTCCAGCTCGCTAATGGCCTTATTTAATTAGAGGCGAAACTTTTTACTATTCAGGGAGTGGAGGCTGATTACCTGGGTGCCTGCTCCTTTAAACACAACAGCCATTTTACTTCTTCAAATCTTATAGATTTTTATTTTTAGGTGGTGGTTTTGCACAACAGGACGCAAATGAATGTTGGACCGAATTAGTTCGAATGTTACAACAAAAATTACCTGCTAAAAAGCTTGAAGGCCAAGAGGACAGCAGTACTTTTAAGTTAGTAAGAAATTCATTTTTATAGACGTTTTAAATAATTCTTCTTAAATATTGAGATAATTTTTTTAATCCCTAGGTCATTTGTGGATCAATTCTTTGGAGGTACTTTTGACTGTGAATTAAAATGTACTGAAGCAGAAGATGAACCGCCGACATTTAGTAAAGAAAATTTTCTTCAATTGAGTTGTTTTATCTCTCAAGAAGTTAAATATATGCAATCTGGATTACGATCTGTAAGACCATTCATTTAAACATATAAAATAAATCGATTTACTTTTTTTTCGGTGATATTTTTCGAGATTTTTTCAAATAAATAACTTTGAATAATAAGAGCTAGACGTCAGTCAATAGGAACGAATTCTGTTGAAGGATTTTTTATGAAACTTGTTATTTAACTTAGGAAAGGTGTGTATGCTTATTTCTTGGCAATGAGAAAAATAACTTTTAGAGTGTTTTCTCCGAATATTTCGAAGGCATTTAATAGCTGTTATCAACGGCTGAGCCGTAATATTCGGAGAAAACACTCTAAAAGTCATTTTCTCATTGCTAAGAAATAAGCATACACCTAATTTATACAACTTGGCCCGCCCACATCCTTGTTATTTAACCTCCAGATCAGTGATCTCCAAGCTTATGGAATTCAGGGAGCAATAACTTAAAATTTGAATTTTTTCGGGCTCCCTCCCTCTATATATACATGCAGGCCAATATATTGTAAAAATTTGTCAACGATTCTGAGAACTTTCCGTCTCCATCTTCAGGAACATTGCGAGATTAGCCTTATTTATTTTCCTCATTTTTGTATTAAAAAATATGAATGATCTCTTAAATACAATATTGAAAGTTATTGAACTGCCTTTCATTGCGGGCATTTCAAATTTTCAATTCACACAAGGAGACGATTGCTTTCTGAAATGTTAACATTTAGCCCGAGTTCCAATAAATTGAACTGACAAAAATCCCGGAATTATTTATTCATTTCTTCAACCATTTTTGCCCATTATTCGCCAGACTGTACCACTTTCCTATTAAACTTTTATTTATTAATTTGAATTTCTAAATGTATTCTTTAATATTTTATATCTCTATCTATATTCAGGAGGCTCATGGTTAATCCGATAAGCTGCGGTTTACTAATCTAGAGTTGCTATTCAACTCGGGTTCAAATCCCACTTGTGAAAATTTTCAAACATTGCCATTCTCATCCAGCTCTCTGTAATTGGAGTTAATCCTTGTTGAGAGATAGAAAGATTGAAAGAATGGGCCCAAGGACCCCTAAAATTTTCTCAAGGGCTTCCTATTAGCGATCACTGCTTTATATTTAATCTTAATTTGGGTAACGAATTCACCTATAAGGATTAATGTCATATCACTTTCAATTAGAGACCGAGAAATATTTCGAAATTTAGTAGGAACGCGATTAGCCGTATTACAGGGTCTTATATTTTTATTTTCGGGGGTGGGGCGAATTAATATTTAAAGATTCGTCTCCTTCTACAACTAAAATATTTTAAAATTGCTTATATTTTGTTCAGAGACAAAAAGTTTCATTAAAATTTTTTTAATGCACATATTCCTTTTTTTTTGGAGGGCCCTGAGCAGGGCGGACTGGCGAAATTTGTGTATCGGGCATTTAAAATATGATGATCTTAAATTAAAACTCTCGAAAAATATACCAAATTATGTCTCTTAGAATTGTCTCTTTAAAAATATTAAATATTACTTATTGTTTTTAGAAATTACAAGAGCAAATAACAAAAATGTCACCAACATTAGAAAGAGATGCCGTTTATACAAAGACTGCAAAAATTAGCCGATTACCTGCTTATTTAACAGTTCAATTTGTTCGATTCTATTATAAAGAAAAAGAAGCAATTAATGCAAAAATTCTAAAAGATGTCAAGTTCCCTTTAGAATTTGATGCCTTTGAATTATGCACAACGGAATTGCAAAAAAAATTGACTCCAATGCGATCAAAATTTAAGGTAAAAAAAATATTTTTTTGATTCGTTTTATTTCATTCTGTAATTTAAAAATTATTTTTGTTTTATAAAAGGAACTTGAAGATAAGAAAGTAGAAGATGCCCAACAGTTGAAGGCCAAAGACAAAGGTGATTCTGATGTTAAAGAAGAACCTTATTGGTTTGAAGATGGTAATTGAATTATTTATTAGTTTGTAGTTTTATTTATTGAGATAAGGATCAGTGTAAATTTAATCCATAACATCTGAAACTTCTTTTTTTAGACTTAGGGTCGAACAACTGTGGCTATTACACTCTTCAGGCTGTGTTGACGCATCGAGGGCGATCTAGTTCAAGTGGACACTATGTCGCTTGGGTGCATCAGAAAGGGGACGTATGGCTTAAATGTGATGACGATAATGTCACTCCTGTTAACAGCGAAGATATACTTAAGCTCTCAGGAGGAGGTAAATATTCCAATTCTTCTATTAAAAATAACGAGATATAAAATTCAAGTTATAAGTGTTTTGTTGCAATCTCCGCCGACCCCGCACTGCGGGAATAATAAGGGCGAGGACAGAAGAAGAAGTGTTTTTCTAAAATAGCCTTTTCGTTTTCTTATTTGAATTTCAAAAAGAAATGTTTAATAGGAGATGAAACATTTTAGGAAATTATACCAGAGTACATATATAATAAATAATTGTGGATGCAGTCCAAAAATTATATATATATATATATGGGTCATTCTACAAAAATGGGTTAACTTTGGGGTCGAATTTGAAATGCACAATTTGTAACTGATATCTATTGTTTGTAATGATTTTGATAGACAATAAGTTAATTTTATTGTATCCATATAGTAACACTCAGATTTTTTTTTTCTATTAATATATAACCTCATCAGCCTCTTAGCTTTACGGTTGGAAAACTTCCAAGGGACTGACGCCCAGGGACTGACGTTTTTGATATAAAACACAAAAAAATCTGCTAATTGATTGGAATACTTTTTTTTTTTTTTATATATTAAATATAACAATGAAAACACGAATCGCAGGATATTGTTGAGATAATTATTAATAATCAATATTTATCATGTGTACACAAAAATTATTAACTTTTTCTATTACCTGATGATTAAAAAAAGTCAATATGTTTGGTAGTCACTGAATTATTTGCAATTACGCGAAGTTAACCCATTTTTGAAGAATGACCCATATATATATTTTTGGATGGGTTGTTATTAATATAAGAAAAGGGGGGGGAGGGAGAATTTTATTTTTTTAATTTTTAAAAATTTATATTTAAAAAAAAATTTTTTGTGGCCGGATGGCCGGGGAAGGATAAAAAAAATTTAAGCCGAAAGGTCGGGAATATTGGGGGGTTTTTTTGTTTTGGGAGACGCTCCTTCCTGGCTGCTACCTCCTGCCATTCTTCTAAGATATATATATATAATATATAATGATAAAATATACTATTATCATTATATATATTAATAAATATTTCCAAAATATACAGCTAATGGAAGAGTTTGCCCAAAAAATAAAATAACATTCACAACAGATGGCAAAAAGTTCTTGTAAATTTCACATACTAAAATTTTATTAGTTTAAAAATTTTTGAGTCAATTTGGCATTTATTAATGCATGAGCAAGTTATGTTGTTTGGACAAATTATTGGGGTAATTTTCATACCATCCTCACTGATAAGATAGGCGTAGAATTTTTGTTGGGGTGAAGGCATGAAGAATGAAAATTTTTTAGATAAGTTAAAAAAAAAGCAGATATCTGAGAAAATGATTGATTTTACTAAAATTCAATTAATTTTTCATGATTATAATTTCATTATTAATTGTCCACGTTACGAGTATAGGCGTAGCCACAGAGGAGAGGGGGTTCAAACCCCCCCCCCCCCCAGAAGCCCTTGACTTACACCAGATATTTTGCGTCCTTAAAGAAATTCTTGAATTGAGTAATAACTTCGCCTGTCGAAAAAGACCTTAATTAATTTAAAAAAAATTTTTAATTTTTACGTTTAATTAATACTTATTTTTTCATTTTAGGTGATTGGCATTGTGCGTATGTTTTGCTCTATGGACCTAAACGATTACCAGTTGCCGAAAAAGAGTCAAATACAGTGGCAGATTCGAAAGAAGTGACTTCGGCCTCAAGTGATAAGGCGGCCTCGCCTATGGACACCTCGCCGACTTCATAATATTATTATCAATGAAATATAAAACAACACTCATACGCTATCCAACTCCATTGCCTCAGAACACATGCAAAAAGATCTAAAAACCTAGAAACCCCCTCCTCCACACACTCTGCTATAGAAACAACCTTTAATAAGAACAATGATGTAATATTCTGTATTAAATTTTCATTATTATTTACAATCGAAAAAGAAAAAAAAACAATAATAATTATATGCCGGGTTTTTTAAATAAAATTTTTTATTTTTCCTATTAACAGAATCTAATCCTCTGTCATAAATTTATTAATCTTAATCGAATGCACTCATTTCTTCTTTCCTTTTTTTTTATTTTTAATTTAATAATTTTGTTAAAATATTGTTAAATAATAAATTCGTTTATACTTTCCTGTAAAATAATGAATCAAATTTTAATTATTACCTTAAGAAAAAAAAAATCCAAAAATCTCTTGTTAAAGGCGAAGTTTTTTAATTTTTTATATATATACTTTCTAAAATAAATATTTAATTCATTTTTATATTAATAAATAAAATGAATTATTTATTTAGTTGTGCTCATTTAGTTAACTTATCCCTTCTATTGATTATCATGCCCATCCTCCCCCAACTCGGCTATTATATTTTAAATTATTGTCGGTTAGAATTGGCAGAGCCCTCCCTTTTGTATCAAGAGCTTCTGAATTTTGGATCTGTTGGCAGACCTGGGAACCAGCAAGACTTCGATCCCGTAAACAACCCTCCTCCCTCATCCACCACCTAACTCCCTTCTCCCTTGAAAATGGCTCCAAAAGGACAGCCGAAAAATCTCCACATCCAACGCGTTATAACCCGAGAAAACTTATCTTCGCATACATCCGATCGCGGAAACATTCCAGAACATATATATATATATATATACATAAATATACCCCCGGGAATGGAATTATATTTTTAAAAAAATCATAGGCACTCATTTGAGTATTTTTTGCTTCTGATATAACAAAAATCAGGTATGATTGGTCGCACAGCACACAAATTTCTCTTAAGTTGGAGAGAATTTTGAGAAAATCCAAAAAAACTGAAAAATACGTCAGTAAAGTACAAGTACGCTTTGGCCAATTTTGTTCAAAAGCTTCGAGTCTGGTCCCAGGAGGGTGCCTAACTTGAATATAAAATTTCAACCTCCTAGCTCTTTTCGTTCTTGAGATATTTTGTTCACAGACAGACCATGTCGCGAAAACCACTTTTTTGAATTCAGGGGACCTCAAAACGTGTATATCCATCAAAATCTCGAATTTTCGACATGAATCTTTCTCTCTATATATATAGATAGGCCTATTACATATATAGGCAAGAGAAAGTAAAAAAAAAAATGGTTGTGGTAGAATGTATATATATATAGTCTATATATTTTAATTAATCGATTGGCTGGCAGGAGGAAAAAAAATATAATTGTAAAATAGTTAAAATGACCTCAGTATCCCAAATAGAAATAAAAAAAATGAGAGATTAGAAGGTCCAAAAAAAGTTATTTTTTTTTTGAATTTTATAAGATCCATATATGCAATTAAAAAATTTTAATTTAATTTAACTAAAAATAAATCTTTTTTTATTTTATTTTATAAATTGATAATTGAGAAAAAAATTTTTTACAAGACTTGATAATCGATTATGATATTATCAGAATATGGCATAATATTATGAAATAATTTTCCTGTCGTATCTATAAAAGTTGAATGTTAAATTTGTGAGTGACTCATTCCTCTTTCAACCTCACAAATTAAACAACTCTCTCTCTACTCTTTTATTTTTTTTAATGCCAATATTGAAGAAACGTTTTAGTAGTTAGATTAATATTTATTTGCCAAGGATATTCAATAAGAAAATATAAATTTTTAGTGAGTATTTATTTTTATACTGTCAAATTAGTTAAATATAGCAAGATCATTTAATTAGAATGCGGAAGTTACTTGGATAAAAACCCCAGTGCTAGTTGGAGTTGGCTTAAAAAAAAACTTTTACATTTGAAACTTAGGATCGAGGTGTGTGCTTTTTTGATATACTGTATATATATATATATATGTGTGTGTGTGTTTTTTATGATAAGAAAATCTATTTTGATTTTCACATCTATTTAATATAAGTAAGCTAAATCTCTTCTAAATTTATTAATCAAAAATGTTACAATATTGACAAATAACAAGTGGTACAGTATATAAAAAAATCAAAAAAGAAATTCATGTTTGTCTTACATGTGTTTAATTTATTGTTTTTTAAAATTTTAAGCTTGATGATCCATAACTGGCCTACTGCTTTCTTTCACTTATCGGTAGCTAATTTCAATAGAGATTCTGAAAAGAAAAAAATATTTTTCATATATTCCTGTCAACAACAACCAGCGCTGTTTTTATCCAAGTGACCCCCGGATATACGATTCTGCAAATTACACAACTTGGTCTGTTTCTCAAAACTAACAAGATCAAGTTGAAATAAATTTATTGTATTATATTCGAGATATATATATATATATATGAATCGCTTATTGCAGAAAGGCAAAATGTCCATATTTTAAAATTTTTCAGGAGAGGCAAAAAAACGGAACAAGTCAGTCCGGACATTAAACAGAAAACTGAAGCCATCACCATAGCAGTACTATTTGGTGGTGCCTTTTATCCGGTAAACGATTTGTTGACCCATTTAAAACAATTTTCATCAAAAAATTGAAAATGTAATCTGTTGGACTAGTTGCCTTTCTGCAGTAAGCAATTCATATATATATAAGCGAATACTCAAAAGGTACCCCCTGAAAAATGGCCAGGCACTCACTAAAGAAATAATTTTTTTCCCGAGCTTTTAAACGTCTTTTAATTTAACGGTTTAAATTTCAAATATATACTTTTACTAAGTTAGGAGAGAGCAAGTACAAGAGCAGAAGTCTTTGTATGCCAAATGCCGAAGGAGACGTTTCGGACAAAATTTATTAGTCCATCACAATGTTCTTCTAGACTTATATCTAATTTGGGCACAAAGTAGTCATTGTTCTTGATGCTCGAATAGTCTCTCACGTTGTCTTAAAGACTCGGCCTTAAATAAAATATACATGTGCGCGGCCTTTTGTGCAGCAAGATCTATAACTTGGTGCCTAAATGAGATATAAGCCTAAATGGACTAATAAATCCGAAACTTCTTCTCCATTTGGCATAGAAAGGCTTTGTTTTCTTTGCTGCTCTTGTACTTGTTCTTTCTTAACTTATAACATCAACAGCAACTTCTTTCCAGTTAATATATATATATAATATCAACTAACTTGTTCCTCAGGGACAATCCATTCTGAAGTCGATGGAAGTATGGCTTAACTATAACAAATTCGGTGATTCGCCAGCTTTGATATCCTTTAAATTCCTCTTTAAACTAGGACCTAGTGGATTTTGCACATGTTCTTGTAATTTAATTTAAAAAATTCATGCCTTTTATTTTTTCTTTTAGATTTTTCACAAAGAAAATGAATCTTTGTGATGCTGCATATTCCGGGAATTTAGAAAGAGTCAAATTCTGGTTCGAACAAAATCCTCAAGATATAGATAATGTTACGTTTAATGTTATGAAAAGAGAAGACGACGAATACGCATTCGAATGCGATCTGAAATGGAGTCCTTTATTTTGGGCCATTTCAGGAGGAGGGCACTTCCAAGTTTGTGAATATTTAATTAAGAAAGGAGCCAATAAGGATCTTTATGATGATTGTGGGCGACAGCCAATCCACTGGGCTACGGCCCGGGGCTTTTTGGACATTGTTAAATTATTAATTGAGAATGGAGTTGACATTGAAAGTAAAGATAGGGATCTTTGGACTCCTCTCCATTGGGCGACCTCTCGGGGTTACTTCACTGTGATTCTCTATTTATTAGAAATGAACGCAGACATCGAGGCAAAAGATGAAAATCTAGAGACTCCTTTATTCTATGCTGCTTTTTTAAGATCTTATGAGGATGGCGAGAGAATTTTAAATTTTTTTGTAAATGAGAAAAAAGTGAATTTAAATGTGGTTAATGATGACTTATGGACACCGATGCATGGTGCAGCCATCGCGGGTCCCAACAACGTTGAAATTCTAATTAAGGCCGGAATGAGTTGGAATACAAAAACTATTGACGGTCTAACACCAAAAGATATGGCCAAAAAATATGAAAATTTTGATTCTTTGGCTTATTTTGAATCACTTGAAAAATGCAAATTATGAAAGGAAAAGCCTTCGTTTTGTAGGTGAATAAATGATTCACATCAGGGAGGGCTCTTGGCCTAGAGGCCTCATCGTTGTAGAAGCAAGTTATCAAAATTGAAATACGATGCTTGCTTCTTCAATGACAATTGTTCAAAACAACATCTGTAAATATATATATATATATGTCCTCGGCTTTTTTTTTAAACCATAAAAAAAAATAAAATTTTATTTTTTTCGAAAGGGGGTGTGTGGGGGGGGGGGGGAAAAAAAAGAGGTTAAAAAAAAAAAAAAAAAAATATATATATATATATCCTATTATTCATTTTAAATAATTTTGTACATAATTTATTCATTGAACAATTATTGGTGGTCAGATTGTATGAAGGGATATTCATTGATTATGAATAAAAGAATAAATATAAAATATGAATTGAGTCTTTATATTTATAAAAAAAAAAAAAATTGAAAAATGAAAGTATATATGGCCTAAGATGGCGAAAAGACTAATAAAAAAAAAGTTATCATTCTTGGGGTGACACGACAATATCCGCCACTCATGCTATCTAGGCCAGTGTTTTAATAACATATAAGCTCTACTGTAAATACATTTTTTTATATAATAAAAATATTTTTTGTTTTTCTTCCCACATTCACCCTTGAATTGTTCAGAAGTAACACAATTGAATTTTTAAAATGCATTTAAAACATTGGTGGCGATACCGGGGGGGGGGGGGGGGGGGGGGGTTAAGACACCTGTTCTGGGCCTCTGGCTGCTTTATATTGATATATATACATTTTTTGTTCACAATTTGAATAATAATAATAAAGATGAAAAATTTCAAATTCAATAAAAAAGACGGCTAATCCTTTCAAACAACAGCAAAATACTTCAAAGATGAAATTATAAAGCAGCCCGATAAACAATAAAAATTTTGTATAATGTTATAAGCTCAGGCATTTCAAAAGCTTCGTGTCACGTCTCATGGGGGTGGCTAACTTAAATATAAAGATTATTAAATATAAAATTTCAAATTCCTAGCGCTTTTCGGTCTTGGGATGTTTTGACAGACATGTCGCGAAAACCACTTTTTTTTTTTGTTCAGGGGACTTCAAAACGGGTATATCCATCAAAATCTCGACAGCGAATTTTTGACATGAATCTAATACTTTCTCTCTCTATATATATATTAACATATGTGACCATGTCCACATGAAAAGGTACCAAATCTTCACTGGGCTAAATTTTCAGGAGAGCTGATTCACTAAAAAAATTGATTTTTTTTTTTTTTTTTATTACTGATTCCGATTCCCTAGTTCTTCATCTTATATGATGAAATATTCCGTTCATCAGAATCGATGTATTTTATATAAAAAAATTGAAAAAACAAACTTTAAACTTATTTTTCTCAAAACTAGGTTTTTCATAAACAAAATTTTAAAAATTCATATCTTCCAAACAAAAAAATGATAAAAAAATTCTAAAAATACCGGCTCAACAGGATGTGTTCTGTACAGAAAAACTCAAATTCGACCCCGATGAAGATTTGGTACCCCTTCATGTGGACGGTCACATATATTGACGTAAGAGAGAGTAATAAAAAGAACATTTTTAAAATATAGCAATTTTAATAAATAAATATTTAAAAATATATATATATACACAATGTTCAATTTCCATCTGTAATTGATATATTCATATACTTCGAACTGTACCATCTGGAAAAGAAAAGAAAAGGGTTTCATTATTAAAAAAAAGGCAATTTGACATTGGATGGGAATAAATAATTTCCACATTTTAAAATTGAGCATGAGAAGGCAATCTGATGAATGTTCAAACGGTGCTGTGCGCTTTGTAAAAAAGGAAATTTTTTCTTTAATTAGGATAAAAATTTGAATGCCCTACAAAAATAAATGGTCAGTAATTCTTTCAAAAAATTTTAAAAAGCATCTAAAAAATAATTGATATGAATTTTAATAGAGCTGTTTAGACATCCCAAACGCTTAGATGTGGGAATTGTTATGACAAAAAAAGATGCTTTATTTATTTTTAAAATATTTTGTTGTCCAACACCTCAAAATAGGCATTCGTTTCCTCTATCACCTCTTTGTTTAAAGCAATCTCTTTACAGTAGTCCGAGGGAGAGTATGGGGATGTGGAATGAGTTGGCTGAAAAGAGATTTGCTTCAAATGAAAAGGTGATTGCAGAAACGAATGTATCCTAAGGCTGAACGCACACCAATTGAGCAAAAACGTTTTTGACTAATCGAGTCTAAAATAGTTTTTTCAATGCTTTTCTATGGGTCAACGCACACCAAGAAGAAGAGAAGGCAAAACACAATCGAGCATGAAAATGTTTTGCCATTGAGCGTTTTGGTCAATCGGTGTGCGTTGGCATTGAGCAAAACATTTTGCTCTTGGACAAAACGTTTTGTCCGAAAACGTTTTTGCTCAAATGGTGTGAGTTGTCATTGAGCGTTTTGCTCAATCGTTGTGCGTTGGCAATTAGGCACCATCGACAATCAGAATATCAGAATAGCACACATTTCATTATCAAGGCCCTACATCTTTCATAAAACTAACTAATCATTAAACAAAATGCCTACTGGAAGCAAAATGCTCAATGGCAAAACATTTTGCTCAATCGGTGTGCGTTGGCATTGGGCAAAACGTTTTGCTCTTGGACAAAACGTTTTGTTCGAAAACGTTATTGCTCAATTGGTGTGCGTTGGCATTGGGCAAAACGTTTTGTCCGAAAACGTTTTTGCTTAATTGGTGTGCTTTCAGCGTAAGAGGAAACTATGTTAGAAATAAAATGTTTTATTACGATAAATTAATCATTCTTTAATCAATCAATCATAAAATTAGTTTCCTCACGGCTTCCATTTACAGCTTGAGCCAAATTAAGTATTTGTTATTTTTGCTCCACCCACATATTTAGAGATCGACACTAAAATTTTTTTAATGTGATATGGAGGAACTAATTGACATCTCACAGCCACATTCCATCAATTGTCTAAAATTTTTTTTGCTTTAGGCATGCTTTGTTTTTGACTCCAAATTAACATTTTAAAAGAATGGCAGGAGGTAGCAGCCATTCTTTTAAGATATTAATCACAGCCACTTCCACACTCAAGAAATCCAAATTAACATTTTTTTTTTTTAGATTTTCTCACCTATTAAAGTCGAGGCGGCAGATTAATTTCGTTAAATGCAACCCACACGGATGGTTGTGCAAAATTTGTAATATTTGAAACAATTCCTTCATTAATATATCAAAATCTGCCGTGAGACGTTCGTATATATTAGTCGCTCCAATTTTGCTAAAGGCGACTATACAAAATTGATCGCTCAAATCGATGATATTCGATAGTGTTTTGTGCACTGAATTGTTCTTAAATGTTGAATAATTCTCGGCAGCCATTGGATGTTGTGAGCTTTTCAAAGTGTCACTCAAAGACTGAAAAATAATTTAAGTATTTTGTTAAATAAATCAAAATTTTAAGAATAATATAATTACCTCAAGAAGAAGAAAGGATTGTGAGAGTATATTCGCTTGGAAAAGAGAATGAGCCTTCTGAATGACTTCGAAATCACGAGTATTATTTATTGTAGACATCATCGTGGCAAATTGACTCTCCAATACATCCACTTGTAGATAATATTGTAGATTGTTAATAAGAAATAAAAGATTGTTTCGTAATGGCCATGCAATCATATTTAACCTAAAATGAGAGAAACGACGTTAAGGTCCGATGAGCAGTGCCTCACATTTTAGGAGGGGGATCCTGAAATCATACGTAGAGCAGGGCAATACAGTTCTGCGCTGCATCTGTGCGACAAGTGTCACTTTGAGGGGGGAGGGGGAAGCGGATAAACACCTGGTTTTATTAATCATAGCAGGGCTTAATTAATACTTTTGAAATATATAATTCTTCTTAAGGGGGAACGGGAGCGAAGGTGTTACGCATGTTTTTCCCGATAAGATGGCGTAGTGTGTCATAAAAAGTATGCCCAAAAAATCAAGTAATTCAAAAATTTGCCAAGAGATGTCAGGATGATAGCTAATAATATTTAATGCATTTGGTTGATTTTTATTGATCTTTTAACAATAAATACTTGATAAATGTTATTATATATTATGTATCTTTTATAAAAGCATAAAAATATATAAATATGGGCCATTCATAGGCTAATACTATATCGGCTGTTAGACTAGCCTGCCATCTATTGCAAAAATGCTGAACTAATTTGACAGTTTATTTTTAAATAAATCATCTAAGCTTATTTTTAAAACTTCTTAATTAATATGTGATAATTAAAGTATGTTTAGACATCGCTCCTGAACCCCCTTAAGCTAATCACAGATTCCAGTCTGGAAAGGATGTATTTACAAATAAGGGAACACAATTTTTCTCTTATTTTTTATTAATATCTTTTAGCCAACTTGATGAGCAACTGGCCATAAAATTTTAATAAAAAATAAGAGAAAATCTTAAAATGAAGGAGGTAGCATCAGAAGAGTGTCTCCAAAACAATGAAACTCCCAGATATTCGACGTTTCGTCCAAATTATTTGACCATCATCAGCAATCAGAGTTGTCATATGTAAATTTATATAAATATATTTAATCATATGTCATATGTTGCTGGACTTGAATGACATTAAAATTTTGCTCATCTGCAATCGAAGGCTTAGATATGTGAGGAAGTAATAAGTACTTCCTCACATATCTAAGCCTTCGTTGCAGATGGCAAAATTTCTAATGTCATTAACAGTCGAGCAACATATGATTAAATATTTTATATAATTTACATATGACAACTCCTGATGCCTGATGATTCAAATAAATTTGGACCGAACGCGAATTTCTGGATTTCTTTTTTGAGACACTCCTTCCTGCCACCCCTTCCATTCTTCTAAGATATTAATCACGCCCTTCCCACCAACAAATAAGAGAAAAATTGTGTTCCCTTATTTGTAAACTGAAATATCCATCCTCTCCAGCCTGGAAACTGTGAGTAACTTAAGATTGAATCACCTGGTTCGAGATCCTATAATATATATAATTCTTTTTGTTATTTTCTATAAGTTATGAAACTTTAGCTCACTTGCTTTAAACATCTAATGAGATAATCTCCTGTATCTGTTATCTACTTGTATCTTTCTGGGCCAAATTAGAATATAGCGAGGCTTATACTTTTGAATTAAATAAATATTTTCGTTTTTACTTTTTTGTCTAAAAGTTATTTAGTAAGGAATAAAGAAAAGAGCGATTGCAGCTAAGTTTATTTCGTTTATTAGTCACTTCAAGCCGACGTTTTAGTCAGATATATAGCCATCCTTAGACTGAACGCACACCAAATGAGCAAAAATATTTTCGAACAAAACGTTTTTGCCTAAAACTGTTTTTTCAATGCTTTTCTATGGGTCAACGCACACCAAAGAGACAAAACACATACATGATTCGACATTCTCGAACAAAATGTTTTGTCCGAAAACGTTTTTGCTCGATCGGTGTGCGTTGGCATCGAGCAAAACGTTTTGCTCTTGTTCGAAAACGTTTTTCTCAATTGGTGTGCGTTCAGCCTTAGGGCTGAAGCGTGTCAACAAAATTCCTCAAAAAGTCGAATGGCGCAATTGTATAAATTTATACATTTGCGCCATTGTGGTCGTAAATCTGACCGAGACGTCGGCTTGAAGAGACTAATAAATCCCCCTCCCCCCCCCCCCTCCTTCCCCCCCCTCGTTTTTTTTCACCTTTTTCCCCTCATTTTTTTCCTTTTTTTCCTTTTTTTTTTTCCCCCCCCCCCCTCCCCCCCCCCCCCCTTAAACCCCCTGAAATAAACGTAGCTGCTTCTCTTTATTCTTTACTACAAAAATTATATATACATTACCTGGAATCTTTTAATCTAATTTGTTCTATCCAAGCTTGATTGAGATCCATTTGTGTTTTGTTAACTCGTAATAGAAACCGAAACAGATGATTGTAGTTTTCTAATACAACAGGTGTGAAAAGTAAATGAAGAGGATGACTAACGTTATATTTAAATGAGATCACTTGCCAACAATTTTCTAAAATAAAAAAATAAATTAATATTACTTAAATATTATTTATTATCATTCAAATCAGCTATTCTCAAATCGTATAAGGACCCACTCCCTTATAACTTTTTTGAGTACGATTAAAAAAAAGGAAAGAATAAAAATAAAAAAGTTATGAATGAGAGGAAAACATTTGAGAATCGCTGATTATGCTGTACAATTTTATATTATTAAAGTATTTTTTTTACTTGGAGGCTGAGTTTCTTCAGAAAATGCATCTTTGCCAGGAACAAATAAAGAGAATTTCTCCAAAGCAATTTCATCATTGAGGAAAATCTTTTGGGCGGAAATTTGAAACGCAACATTCAGTTCTAAAAAATAAAATTTGTTAAATTGGTTGTAGGTTTAATGGCGAATAAAGTAGTCAGAATCAGAGGGGTAAATAACACTGCAGACCTCACAATGCGGAAGGGGGGGGGGGGGAGGCGCAAGAGTTCAAGGGGCGCAGAGAACCACATAAAAAATATATAATAGAATTTAAAAAATAAAAACACATTATCAACAAAATAAATTTTACAATTCATTAAGATATCTTAATAAAACAGTGAATTTTTTTCTAGTGTTTTATGAGCTATACTTGAGTATATGGGTAGCGCTGATTCAAAAAATGCCATCAGTTTTGCCCCATCAGGCATAGTTTTAGAGAAAAATAAATTTTAATAGAAAATGTCCTCGAAACAAGGCTCTAATTTTTCAAGATTTTTTAAGGCCTTGTTTAGAGCACACCCTTAAAACTATTCAGATAGTTAAAATATATAGAAATATTCAAGTTTCAGTACAATCAGAGTGCAAAGCACTAAAAGTTTAGAAAAATCGAATTTTTTCAGTTTTTTTCTAACTTTGAACAGAATTGTTTCCCACCCCGAATGCAAAAATCGTGTATTAACGATATTCTATAATGCTTTAATTTTCCAAAAGTCTTTCTTTGATAACCATTTTTTTCAATATTTTGTTAAAAATTAATAGATTTTCAAAAATGAATGATTTTTGGTAAGATGAAGAACTATAGAATACCATAATATTTGTTTTTTTTTATTCAGGGGTAGTAAAAATTGTATTAGGGGTGTCCAAAGTTTCAAAAACTGTAAAAATTCGATTTTTTTGCATATTTTGAAGGGATGAGGCCTTAAAAAAATCTTCAAAATCTTAAAATAATTTAAAATAAGAGCAACTTTAGAGCAAATTTCCTATTAAAATTTATTTTTCTCTATATCTCTAAAACTATGCCTGAAAAAATACTAATTACATATTTGAATTCAGGAGGTACAGAGAGGGACAATATTAAGTCCCATCCATGTGTTTTCTACGTGTGATTATTTCATTGTTTTTAAATAAATTTTATATATTTTTTAATGGTTCAAACCTAGAAAATTTTCAATAAAGATTTTCATTTTCTTTTATAAAAACAATTAAATAATCACAAGTAGAAAACGCATGGGTGGGACTTAATATTTGTTAAATATTTTTTAAAATAATAAAATATATTTATATTATTTTTGAATTCTATAACCTGATTAAATTTTTTTTTTTTTTTTTTTTTTTGGGGGGGGGGCATTCCTGTACCTGAGAGGGGGGGGGTGCCAATCAATATAGTTACGCCTCTGATCGGAATAAAATCAAGACATGAGGCAATTTATCTAAATTAACGTCTTTTTTTGAATCGGATCTGATGCTTTGACTCCAGGTCTAGAACATCCTTTAATCTCGCTGGCAATAATCAAATTTTACAGCGACACCAGTAATCATCTGTGGTGTGTTGAGAGCAGAAATTAAACCCTTTGATTATTGCTAGCCGGCTCTGCGGATGGAGCCAAAATACCGAAAAGTCTTTAATTTAAATAAAATGAATCGAAGTCTTGTTTTTCCTCTAACTCCATCACCATGAAAATTTATTATTATTTACTTACCACTTTTGATGTTATTATTTGGGGCTTTTTTTAACAAGGCCGAGGTACTCCAAAGGAATTCGTTGAATAAATCGCCACGGCCCAAAAGGAAAAAATCTTTCATGTATTTTAATTGAACAAATAACGAAGCCTCTTCAACGGCCAAATGCCATAAATGCTAAAACATATATTTTTTTTTTTAATAAATGAGAAATATACAATTTTTATTTAAATTCATTTAATGGACTAACTTCCGTGACTAAAAGTCGAATTTCATCTAAAAGTTTCTCTAAATCGTAAGGATGAATTTCTTCTTGGTTTTGTAATTGTTGAAACTTTTTCCAAAATTCTGGCTCTTTTTTATACCAAAATGATAAATTTGTGTTTTCTAAAAGCAAGAAGTTCGGAAGTTTTAATAAATGTGAATGTTTATATATTGATATATATATATATAAAAACTTGGGCTTACCTTGGTTTTTGATAGAAGGTGTTTTCTGAAACATTTGTATTGTTTGTCCAATAAAAAGAATTTTATAAGCGAATGGAATTCGTATCATACAAGGAACTAATTCAAATTTAATTTTATATTCTGAAAATCCTGGATAAAATCCCTAAAAGTAAAAAAAAAAGGGTTAATATTTTTTCTATATATATAGGCTAATTAATTCATGTCTTTATCTATTTTTTTATAAATTGAAATCGTTTTTTATAGGAACTAAACGGTTGTGAATTGATGATTTGTTTTTTTATATATTTATGTATATATGTATAAAAATAATTTTTTAACGGTCATTCATGGTACGAGGGAAGCTACTGCTACAATTTATAAATATATTGTACTCGTCTGAGAATCGAAATTTTTAGATAATGGTATTCAAATATATAAATCTCGAAAATATTTAACTATAACGGGACCCCACGGCCTTAAAGACTTTGCTGCTTACAGTAGTATGCTAGGGCAGACCCAGATGTCTGTCCCTCTACTGATTTAACAAGCGGCGCACAAGTTTTCTTTAAAGTTTTTCACTTAGTTAGTAACTTGCACGACTAATTGCATATAAGTTTTATTGGTGTAGGTCGAGGGTTCGGTGGCCTGGTGCAAGCAATGGACAGCACGTCTATGTCTCGGAAAGGCTGGAGATCCTGGGTTCGATTCACGGGGGCCATGGGATGTTTGGTCTCGTCAATAAATAACTCAAAATTTGACATTAACACTCACAGCTTTGTTAGATATATATATCAAATTTAAATTTAAAATTATTTGCCAGATGACATCAAGGTGGGCGGATACAAGGGGAGGGGGGGGGGGGGTAAAGGGGGTAATTACCCCTCTGAGATTTGAAAAAAATACTTTTTTTTTGAAAAAAAAATGTATTATTAATGTAAAATTTGAAAAATTAATACTTAAAAATTTGATTTGTATTTATATTCTGGCAAACAAGTACAGAATGCGCCTTTAAATTACCGAAATTAAGAAAAAAATAGTGTGCTGTGCGACCAGTCACTCCAGATTACCCCCCCCGAGAAACACCTCTGGATCCGCCACTGGATGACATCTAATCAATTATGAAGAGAATGAAATAAAAAAGAAAGATTTCTTACATGAAGAGATTCGCTGACGTGAATCGACAGATCAACTTCATTAGTTGAAGTCATTGCTAATTGATCCTCATTTTTTTCAACTTTACTAATGAAAAATTCCCCGTGTGAATCATTCAATGTGCCAAAAATCAGCCAATTGGCTAATTGTTGGAAAAATACTTGATAGCAATGTTTAAGAAGCCTAAAAAGAAATAAATTCTAGAGAAAATAAAAATATAAAGAGATAAACGAAGAAAACAAAAAAGTTTCCTACAATTTCAAATTCTCTCTCAATTCGACACCGCCTGAAGACAAATTCATAAAAATGTATGAAAGGAGATTACAACCAGAAATTCTATTTTTTTTTATCTGGAAAAAATTATAATTCTTTTCAATATATGAACAAAAGAAAAAAAAAAGAAACAAACTCACCTCTTGAATCATAGGAATTAAAATAGAAAATTTCTCATCATATTTTTCCGCTGTAAGAACAATAAAACTCAAAGTGGTTTCTGGATTATTTAAAATTTTTTCTTCCATCTCACAAATTTCATTAATATAAGGCTGGAGGACTTCATCGAGACCATCGCAAAATGCTTGAAGATATAATCCATGAATGAATTTATTTTCTTCTAGATCTGTGGCGAAGAGAAGAAATAGATATTAAATTTTACTCGACAGTAAAAGTCTCTCTCTACTACATATTTATTTATTTATTATTGTTTAAACGGGTTTAAACTACCCTTTTACAAAAAAAAAGATGCTTGATGCTGTCTTTATACGTATATATATACATCCTACAAATCAAATTGATTACATTTTTTGTTGAATAGGAAAGAGGATGCAGCCAAATAATTGAGCCTCTATTTGGTAATAAACACTCTTTATTGGAACGTTTCGACTGGGATCAACTCTGCCATCTTCAGCCTTCAAAGAGCATATTTAAATTTTATATACATAAATAGAGTTGTCATTTGTTAATACAAGTTATTTGCATTTCAAAAATACCAACAAGTTATACTACAAAGTTCAGGCTTATAATCACCCCTGAACTTCGTAGAATCACTGCAAATAACTTGTATTAACGAATGACAACTCTATTTATGTATATAAAATTTAAATAAGCTCTTTGAAGGCTGGAGATGGCAGGGTTGATTCCAGCCGAAACGTTCCAATAAAGAGTGTTTATTACCAAATAGAGGCTCAATTATTTGGCTGCATCCTCTTTCCTATTCAACATATCAGCTACAGCCACGTTCTAGTATTCAATTGGTTACATTTGTGAAATTTAACATAAATAAAAATAAAATAAAATAAAATTCAAACAAAACATAACAATAAAAGATTAAATTGAAATTATTTTTTTTTTTTATACACCTCTTCTTAAATTGTTCTAGCGAGAAGTAAAAAATATCACAGTCCGGGGGCATATCGATAGCTTCTTGCATCACCCGCAACATTGGACTATTATAGAGATAATTTGTTTTAGCACAAGGAACATTAAATGGTAGATTTAGTCTGGTATTCCTTACAGGTACAGTGAGGGTTAATTTAATGTCCCACCCATGCATTTTCCACTTGTGATTATTTCATTGTTTTTATAAAAGAAAATGAAAATCTTTATTGGAAATTTTCTAGGTTTGAACCATGAAAGTTTTCATTAAAAAATTTATATTTTTTTAAAAACAATGAAATAATCACAAGTAGAAAACGCATGGGTGGGACTTAATATTGCCCCTTCCTATACATTAAAGCGAATTTTCTCCAATAAATAGGGACAATCTATTCTCCCGATTTAAGAATTTATGAAAAAACAACAGGTCATAGGACTCTAGACTAGATAAGTTGAATTCTAAATATAGTTCATTTAATTGGCATATCTATATGATTGTATCCCTTCTTATCCTGAGCATCTCCTTTGGGTACCTTCCAATTTCCTACAATTCTAGATTGTTTAAGGCGACCAGACAATACAGCAGTACTCCTCGGCCGCACAACTGCACAGTATAATCTATATTTAACAGACGGCTCTGTAAAGTTCCTGGATAACCTTTAGATCATATTTAACAATCTATTGGTTTTATTACATAAATTATCGAAAAATTGAAAATTTTCTGTCATGGTAACACCCAGATCTTTTACATGTGAGTCTAATTAGGGTAGAATCATTAAAGTTGTAACCAAATATAATTGGATCATTTGCACTGTGACATTTAAAAACAATGAAATAATCACAAGTAGAAAACGCATGGGTGGGACTTAATATTGCCCCTTCCTATACATTAAAGCGAATTTTCTCCAATAAATAGGGACAATCTACCGAACATTTACTAATATTCAAGCTCATAAAGTTTAGACAGCACCACTCATGGACCCATTAAGGCACTTCTGCAGAGTTCTCCTTGTGAGTTGTGATCATTTTTTACAATGGTTGGGATATTTGTCTACATAAGGTATACATTTGCATATATAAGTCTAGAGTGAGGTAGTTAAATGAAAATACGCCTATCGCTTATTTTGGCACACAAGCGAAGAAATAATCTTTGATAACTTGCTAAATTATTTTAATTTTATTAATATTTTGCACAATAAAAACTTGAAGTGTTTTAATTAGTAAAATATTTCTTATTACCTTGATTTTCTCTGTCCTCTTCAAATCCCAATTGGAATCGAACTTTTTGCATAAAAGATTTTAAAATATAATATTTCTTTGCTATACAAAGAATCCTATTCATTAGATGTTTTTCAGATGGATGTAATAAATATTCCTCCACCTAAAATAAATTAAAAAATTTTAAATATATAGAAATAAAAAACAGATTAAATAAAACCAACTTCATCTTTTTGAAAATTAAAAATTCGTCCTGGATATCCGGATAGAGCAAAGAGAGCCTCATGGAGCATTTTATTCGTAGTATTTATATAATTTTAAATTGATTTATAAGAAATATCAAACTCTTCTGTCATTTAGGTGGATTTGATAATTTGATGTTTGATTTGATGGATGTAAATGTCACGTTGAGCGGCACAAGTTTTGATTAGCTACTTGGGTAGCGCCTTTTTTATATTGTTCACTCTTGGGTCATTAACATCTATTTAAGGTCATTAGAGAGTTTTTAAAAAATGTTTATCTATTGATTTTCAAATGTTTCTTCAATAAAACAAAAAGAAATTTACTTAAATATTTTAAAATTGTGTTTTTTTTTTTACTGTGATATTACTCATATTGGCAGATATGTTTTCAATTAAATGCGTGGCTAGCTTGAGGATATAACTCCGGTGCCAACAAGTGTTTTTATGATACTGTTGAAAGTGGCAGTAATTAAGAAACACTTGTTAACTAGAATTTCTATCATATATGTATCATATGTTAAATCGAGAATACTTTGGTTATTTATAAGAAATTAAGAAATTTTAAAATTCAATTCTATTTAAACAATTAATTTTTAATAAATAATAAAATATAAAATTAAATAAAATTTTAATAAATATGCAGTTTAGAAACTAAAATAATACAAAAGAACGACACTTGGTTACCGCCTCCCTGGTGCCAGGTGACTTTTGGCGCGCGCGCCAGCCTCCCCTCCTCCCTCACATGAGATATAAAAAAACAGTTAAAAATGAAAAAAAAAAAGTGCAGGAGGTGGATTTGAACTCGCGAAGTTTGGTTTCATGAGAATGGAAAAAAATATTACTTGACGAATTAACCACTTGAGCCACACTTTATATAATTAATAAACGGAAAAATAAGCCTTATTAGAAACATGAAATAAAAGAAGTATTAAAAAAATTTTAATAATCAACATATGATATATCACTTTTCTTTAATTTTTATGCAGATTAATAATTTATAATCAAAATGTCAATAGCATAAATAGTTTTCAAATAATTCAATGGACAAACGTCAGATTGTTTATGTCTTAATGTAATTAAACCAAAAACTCTATCTAATATATGATACATGGCATTAATTCTTGAATTTCCCCTGATTCCAGAGAACTAAACCCCTTTTAATTATATGATCTAATTTGGGAGTTATTGGCGATCAAAGTTAAGCTTATTTTCGACTTTAATGACATCATACACTCAATTCTATATATTTTCGAAAAAGCTTATTTAGCATTGTCTGATTAAAACCAAATTTTTACCAGAGATTTATAATTAAAAAATGAGTTTTTTTCTAAAGTTTCATTGAGATTGGTAAAGAAATAAATAAAATATTGACTATTTTGTAAATTAAGTTTTAGAATTCGGAATCGCGGATTGGTAAAGAGAGCGCTCTGTGAACCGGGTCTAGGCTTGAATCTGAGATCCCAATTCTAAAAGTCAATTTACAAAATAGTCAATATTTTATTTATTTCTTTACCAATCTCAATGAAACTTTAGAAAAAAACTCATTTTTTAATTATAAATCTCTGGAAAAAATTTGGTTTTAATCAGACAATGCTAAATAAGCTTTTTCGAAAATATATAGAATTGAGTGTATGATGTCATTAAGGTCGAAAATAAGCTTAACTTTGATCGCCAATAACTCCCAAATTAGATCATATAATTAAAACCGCTTTAGTTCTCTGGAATCAGGGGAAATTCAAGAATTAATGACATGTATCATATATTAGATAGAGTTTTGGTTTAATTTACATTAAGACATAAACAATCTGACGTTTGTCCATTGAATTATTTGAAAACTAGGCATGCCTTTAAAGTTTTGATTATAAATTATTAATCAGCATAAAAAGTAATGAAAAATGCTATATCATATGTGGAATATTAAAATTTTTTTAATACTTCTTTTATTTCATGTTTCTTATATGGCTTATTTTCCCTTTTGCAAATTTAAGCAAAGTGTGGCTCAAGTGGCTAAACTGTCACTTTTTTTTTTTTCCATTCCCACGTAACCAAACTTCGCGAGTTCAAATCCACCTCCTGCACTTTTTTTTTTTTAAATCATATTATCAATTCCCTTTTATTTTTAATGCTAACTTATAATTTCATTTATTTGTCATTATAACGAGAGAAAGGATTTGTGGAATATACATTTTGGTAACCCTCTGTTTAGGGAATTTTGACATATTTTTAAATAACTTTTACTTTTTTTATGTTGGCACAAGGGCGGATCCAGAGGTGTTTCTCGGGAGGGGTAATCTCAAAAATTTTTCCGGATACAAAAATTTTTGCCGCCCGCGGAACATTCCATCTTTTTGCGGACCAAAGACGGAAAAGTTTTGCCACCCGCGGGACCAAAATTTTTCTCATATGCCGCCCGCGGAACATTGCCTCTTTCGCGGAACCGAAATTTTTTGTATTTAATACAAATCGAATTTTTAAATATTAATTTTTAAAATTTTACATTAAAAATAATTTTTTTTTTTAAATACCCCCTTTACCCCCCCCCCCCCCTTGTATCCGCCCTTGTGTTGGCATGAAGGCAACAATTTTAACCAATTGCGCTGGCTGGAGTTGGAAAACGAATCTGGAGGAGCAAATGAGTAGCAGTGGCGTAGCGAGGGGATAGGGTGGGGGCAAGGGGTCATCATGCCCCGGGCGCTACTCACAAAGGGGCGCCAAATGGTCCGCAAAACAAAAAATTGCTTGATAATTTTTATTTTTTATTATAATTGATTTCTTGAAAATATATTTTAGTTTAGTGGCAGTGTAATATAATAATTTTGTATACATTTTACATATTATATTATATGGTTTTCGAAGGGGGGGGCGCTAAAAAGGTATTGTGTCCCGGGCGCGAGTTGAGCTCAATACGCCACTGATGAGTAGGGTATTTTTTATTATCACAGTGTTTTGAAACATGCTGTCAGAGCCAGAGAGATGATTTCAGCAACTAAGGGAGGAATTTCATGCTAAAATTTAACAGCGCCGACTCTAGCGCCTCGATTGGCGACGGAATCAGTCTAGAACAATGAATTTCAAACCATCCCAGAGAATTTGCCATCTGTTTGCCATAGACTGAAATAAACTAACCTTACTAAAAATGTCATTTTTTAAAAATTTAATTTTTTTTTCATTCATGTGAAAATAACTAATTATTATTAATCATATAATGTCAAAATATTCGAGTGACTCCGATTCTAGTCGAAGATATGATAGAGGAAGTCGAAAAAGGGAAAAAAGCCGCTACAAGAATAGGTATTAAAAAGAATAGAAAAAGTGAATTTCGCTAGCTAGTCACTATATTAATTAATAATTTATAGGTCAAGCAGTTCCTCTGGATCGTCATCTGACAGTCGGTATTCATCAAAAAAAGATAAAAAACGAAGTAAACGTTCTTCAAAAAGTGATAAATATAAATCAAGGTAAATTTTCTTGTATTTTTAATTTTTACAAAAAATATAGTCCATTATTTAAATTATATATATAAATATATTCCAGTTCAAGCCGTTCTTCGCGGTACCGGCGTTCTCGTTCGCGTGGAAGACGTTCCTCATCGCGTGATCGTAATAATCGTTCTAAAAGACGATCTCGATCTGTTTCAAGAAATCGAGATCGAGACCGTGATCGTGATCGAGATAGATCTTCTAAAAGGGCTTCAGATTCACCGGAAATTATATTAGAACAGAGCAGCAGTTCAGCTTCTCAAATAACAACGGCAATAGTCACAACAAACTCAACAAATACACCCGCTACGACAATTTCACAATCAACCTCAGAAAACCATATGCAATTAGCAGTAAAAGCTGCTCAATCAGCTGATAATAAATTACGAATGCAAGGAATCCTGCCAGCAACAGCATCATTAGCGTTACCAGGTTATTATCCTATCATATACAAACGCTAAGCGTTTTTTGCCAAGATATATGAAGTTTCAGCTACTTTTGTGGAACTATTAATAAGGGATGTAAGCGGAGTAACATATATATATATTAGGATGTATCGAAAAGAAAAACTTTTTAGAAGTATGGTCTAAAATTGAAGTTTTTGGTTAGAAAACATCAAAAAGATCAATAAATCATAATAACAAGCAAGGGCTTACCCAGGATCAAATCTAGAGGGGGGCAGATCATGGCCGTCCAGATTGTGACATAGCTTTTTATATATATATATAGGGGAAAAGCCTTCGAATTAAATGCATAAAAACCCTCGAGCCCTAACGAGTCCCCGTCGCTATCGCCCTACCTAATTTTATTTCGTTTCATCACTTTATATGCATTTAATTTTCTTTTTCTTGCTTCTAGGGGGGGGGGGGCAGCTGCCCCCTGCCACTCGCTTGGTATGCCCATGATAACAAGAATGTTCCAGAAATGCTAGAGATTCTGGGTTCAGTAAAAGCTTTCAAGGATGCCAACTTAAATAAACACTCATTTTTTTAAAAACAAATTCAAAAACAGGATATTAATTAGTGTCGTTGTTGTTATCTTTTCTGATGTTTTGACTTGTTCTTTTGAATTCTCAGCTGAGGGTAAGGATAAGGAATTGTCTCACCAGACCACGCACCGGAAGATGAGGTCTCGCCAGGGGTCAGTGGTTCATTTCCTATCCTGAGAGACAAAATTTATTTAAATTATAGTAGGGAACAGCCTGGTGCATGGGCGTACCCAGTGGGGGGCAGGGGGGGCAACTGCCGAAACAAAAACAAACAAAATTGGTGGATGGGGACGGGGAATGATTTTTTTGTTAGGACTCGAGGGTTTTTAGGCCTTTAATTCGAAGGCTTTTCCCCTCCCAATAATATGATTGAGAAGAATGTTGATAATTAAAACTCGGAGATGATTATCAGGCCAATTTATTAGGATTTTCTCCTCCTGCTTTATTTCAAAGAAGTTTAGTTTTGTTAGAACTGAAATCATCTCCGACATCCTTCTCAATCATATTTAAATTATATTGACTATCAATTTAATAAATAGCTTAAAAATACTAGTATATCCATACTTCTTGATCTTGGTTAATCGTTACTACAATCAAAAATAACTAAAACAAACTAAAATTAATCTTTTTACAGAAATGAAACCTTCATCGGCAGTATTGGATGAAATAAACGATTCATCATTCGTGCAACGGCCTTTTATTTCATCCGCCACAAATAAAAACTCAGCCTTGACATCAAATGATAACCAAACAATAACAACGACAACGTCGACGCCCCCTCAAGTGGACCAGCCAGGACATTCTGGACTCTTTCATTCCACATTCGCTGTCGACAATCCATCCAGACATGACAGATGGCTGAAGAAATTGTACACTTTAAGACAAAAAGCAATGCATGGAGAACCATTGACGTAGGCCTAGTATAACAATCATGTTTTTTACAAAGACTGCATAAAGATTCTTAATATCTCGGGATCAAAATAAATTTCATCAAGAATCTAGGAATAGGTAAAAATGTACATGTGAATTAAAAAGCTATTTATCTGTGTTTGGACGATTTATTCATTCAAAGAGCATGTAAACTTCTCAAATGACAAATCAAAATAATCAAAAAAAAGTGATTAAAGAACTATTACAAATAATAAATCTATTTTTTTAATATTTTGTAAATTCAAATTTTTAAAAAAGAACAGTTCGTTTTGCAAAACGATTAATAAACTTATCAAATTCTTTCATATTTGTTTTTATACCTTGTGGCATTATTATATTCGTCTTGTTTGGTGACCATCCTCGCCTATCCTTCCTCCTCAACTCGTCTCTCAAAAGAGAGAAAAAGTAATTCCTAAGAAGGCTTTGTATTTAAATTATTTGCAATTATTTTAATTTTTATTAAAAATTAACTCCTCTGCACCCCCTCCCAAATTGGCGTGCTTATTCTGAATTCACACACCCGGAATAGATAATAGAAAATATTCTGTCGCAATCTGGTTCCCTCTAATCAAGAAAATTGAACGCAACATATTGGTGGTAAATAAAAACCTCGTGCAGCTCACAACTTGGAGGGAGGGGGAGCGGAAATTTGCTTATTCAGGGGAGGGGGCAATTTAGAATTTGAAATATAATTTTATATATTTTACAAAAATAAAAAAAAAAGTGCAGGGGGTGGATTTGAACTCGCGAAGTTTGGTTACGTGGGAATGGAAAAAAAAGGTTACAGTTTAGCCATTTGAGCCACACTTTAATTAAATTTGAAAAGGGAAAATAAGCTATATGAGAAACATGAAATAAAAGAAGTATTAAAAAAATTTTAATATTCCACATATGATATAGCATTTTTCATTACTTTTTATGCTGATTAATAATTTATAATCAAAATGTCAATAGCATAAATAGTTTTCAAATAATTCAATGGACAAACGTCAGATTGTTTATGTCTTAATGTAATTAAACCAAAAACTCTATCTAATATATGATACATGTTATTAATTCTTGAATTTCCCCTGATTCCAGAGAACTAAAGCCCTTTTAATTATATGATCTAATTTGGGAGTTATTGGCGATCAAAGTTAAGCTTATTTTCGACCTTAATGACATCATACACTCAATTCTATATATTTTCGAAAAAGCTTATTTAGCATTGTCTGATTAAAACCAAATTTTTACCAGAGATTTATAATTAAAAAATGAGTTTTTTTCTAAAGTTTCATTGAGATTGGTAAAGAAATAAATAAAATATTGACTATTTTGTAAATTGACTTTTAGAATTGGGATCTCAGATTCAAGCCTAGACCCGGTTCACAGAGCGCTCTCTTTACCAATCCGCGATTCCGAATTCTAAAACTTAATTTACAAAATAGTCAATATTTTATTTATTTCTTTACCAATCTCAATGAAACTTTAGAAAAAAACTCATTTTTTAATTATAAATCTCTGGTAAAAATTTGGTTTTAATCAGACAATGCTAAATAAGCTTTTTCGAAAATATATAGAATTGAGTGTATGATGTCATTAAGGTCGAAAATAAGCTTAACTTTGATCGCCAATAACTCCCAAATTAGATCATATAATTAAAAGGGGTTTAGTTCTCTGGAATCAGGGGAAATTCAAGAATTAATGCCATGTATCATATATTAGATAGAGTTTTTGGTTTAATTACATTAAGACATAAACAATCTGACGTTTGTCCATTGAATTATTTGAAAACTATTTATGCTATTGACATTTTGATTATAAATTATTAATCAGCATAAAAAGTAATGAAAAATGCTATATCATATGTGGAATATTAAAATTTTTTTAATACTTCTTTTATTTCATGTTTCTCATATGGCTTATTTTCCCTATTGAAAATTAAGTCAAGTGTGGCTCAAGTGGCTAAACTATCACCATTTTTTTTTCCATTCCCACGTAACCAAACTTTGCGAGTTCAAATCCACCTCCTGCACTTTGTTTTTTTAAATCATATTATCAATTTCCTTTTATTTTTAATGCTAACTTATAATTTCATTTATTTGTCATTATAACGAGAGAAAGGATTTGTGGAATATACATTTTGGTAACCCCCTATGTTTTTGGAATTTTGACACATTTTTAAATAACTTTTACTTTTTTACTTTCTCTTACATCTATATATATGTTAATATATAGAGAGAGAAAGTATTGGATTCATGTCAAAAATTCGATGTCGAGATTTTGATGGATATACACGTTTTGAGGTTCCCTGAGTCCAAAAAAGTGGCTTTCGCGACATGGTCTGTCTGTGAACAAAATATCTCAAGAACGAAAAGAGCTAGGAGGTTGAAATTTTATATTTAAGTTAGGTAGCCCCATGGGACGTGACACGAAGCTTTTGAACAAAATCGACTAAGGAGTACTAGTACTTTACTGATGCACTTTTTCAGTTTTTTTCGATTTTCTTTAAATTCAACGATTTTTTTTTTAAATTCAAAAATCAATATTTTTTAGATTCTCTTTAAAATGTATATTCTCATTTTGTCATTGAAATCTTCTGAAGACTACTTTACTTTTGTACTTCATAGGAAAGATAGGAGAAATGGTTGCCATGGTAACAAAATATAAATATTTTCCCATACTTATAAATTTTACATCTGAATTCAAATGTTCCGTACTGTCGGGAACTAGTTATATGTCGACACAAAAAATCTGGTGTTGCAAGCACAGAACACAACTTTCGATTACCGAAGGTAAGAGAAAGTTAGACACTTGCCACAGGCGCTTCATACCCTTGTTACGGCACTGACAAATGTTAATAACTTCCTCTCTATTTTTGATCTCCACGGAGAATTCAAAAATTATTATCATTAGTATTGTGTATTTATAATAAATTTATAATTAATTTTGTATAGGGCCTAGATCTTTATAATTGAATAAAATAACTGATTTGTGCTGCACTCTCGTGGAGACTTTAAAAATTATATCTGTTCACTAATGAGGCATACTTTTGAACAGCCAGCAGACAGAGGGGAGGGCAGAATATTTCTTCGAAAAGGGGGCAAGGGGGGGTGAGACGCTGTCTGGCGCTCTGGTCCACGCAATAATCAGATAGGGAGGGGGGGAAGCTGTCGCCGACTTCCCTCCCCTCCTTTGGTTAAAATAAGAACCGGAATTAATTAACGAAATAAAACTTGGATAAATCAATTGTCTATAACTCGGTAACCGCTTATCCAATTTGCATCGGATTTTTTGTAATGTGTTTAAAATTTCCTAAATTCCCGGCTGTGCGTATTATGATTCAAAATTGGACAACGAGGGTTTTTACAAACTGCCGCCAAATTTATCAATATATAGTTGAATATGAATCAAGGTCAATTCATCAATTCAATTCATCTATATATTAATCTACAGTCCTAGGACCAGCTGGTGAGTTCATTATTATTTATCAATATATTCCGCCGAACTATATGCCAGAGAAGCACTTATTTATATAAAATATAAAACCGTTCAAAATTGGTTTTAACCTCAATTTATTTTTTCAATTTTATGCTATTAATTTTTTTATAAATATATGTATTATTTTCTCTTATCTATATAAGTGAATTTATATAGAGAAAGTGTTGCGATCATGTTACAAATTCGATCAAGAGATTTTGATGGTTTTGAGGCCGAGTCCAAAAAAATCAAGAAGGATAGGAGTTACGAGGTTGAAATTTTATATATAAGTTATATTTAAGTCCTGGTATGCAAAAATAAACTTTTAAATAAAATCGACCAAAGAGTACTTGTACTTTACTAATAAACTTTTTTTTTTTCGATTTTCTAAAAATTGGCTCTAGCGATTTTGATTTAAATTCATAAATATAAAATAGGTGTTGGCTGTGTCTTCTACACAGCCGGTGGCTTTTTAACGTGACAACGTCTTTTGCTTGACTTCAAAAAAAAATTTTTTTCTCTTACCTATATTGAAATATAAAGAGAGAAAGTATTGTTTTTTTTTTACTAGTAGTTTGTTTTCATAAATAAACATGTTCAAACATTTTCATTGAAACAATATATGACAGGTGTGGCTTTTTTTTATCCATTAAAGGCGACTTATGCTTAAAAAATGAGGTTTTTCGAGAAAAAACTAATTTTAGCGTTAATTACTGGGGATTTTTTTATTTATTCTATTAGAGGTTATCTTTCTGCACCAAATGACATCTCATTTAGTCAGATCTGATTAGCCGTTCGGAATCTACAGGCGTTTAAAATTTCGAAAAACGAAATCCCGCCGAGTGCTCTCATGCGGTAAAATGACGTCATATCAAAAAAATGAAAAAATTACCTCTGGGCATTGGACCACTCTTTCTAAAACTATATTTAGATTTAATGTAGCTTTTATGGTCAAGTAGCTAGGCGTTACATAAATAGGGCTATTTTTCGATATTTTTTTGCCTAAAAAATGAGGTTTTTCGAGAAAAAAACTAATTTTGGAGTTAATTACTCGGGATTTTTTTATTTATTCTATTAGAGGTTTTCTCTCTGCACCAAATGACATCCTATTTAGTCTGATCTGATTAGCCGTTCGGAATCTACAGGGGTTTAAACTTTCAAATTAGAATTTACCGCAGCACGGTAAAATAAAATGGTAGGAAAAAATAAATGGTGAAATCTTTAGCTGAAAACTCATTCTTTCTAACCGTATATTTCCCATAATTATATCTCTTAAGACAGAAGAGTTATTAAAGCCGATAAACTTTTTCGTGCATGCCCCTCTAACCTGCCTCTATAGACACATGATTTGTAAGACGTTGTCACGTCAAAAAGGATGTGGCGTGCCAAGTAATATGAATGGTAACAGGTGAAGGCTAGGCTCTTGGCAATGAGAAAAATAACTTTTTAGAGTGTTTTCGCATTGCCAAGAGCCTAGCCTTCACCTGTTATAAATTCATAAATTAGTTTTTTTTTTAGATGCCATTTTGCCTTTAAATTTGTTTGGGATCTACTTTACTCTGGTGCCCCATAAAAAAGAATAAGAGAAATTATAAATAAATATTATTCCTCTGCTTGATTATAAATTACATTTCAAGGGTTCTTAAGTGTTATCGGAAACTAAATATATCCCGACCAAAAAAAACTAGTGTGACAAGCACAAAACACAACTTTCAATTATCGAATGTTTTGTGAAAGTTGTGTGTTGTACGGCCAGTCACTCCAGATTTTTTTTTCTAGATATATTTAGTTTCCGATAGTATGTATATTAAAACCTTTAAAATTAAATTTTTACTTTTTTTTTTATATTAATATCCCATTTAACTGTGGAATTTAACCCTCAAACAGTGGGGAATTAAAATTAAATGCTCATTCAATAAAAATTGGATTAAAACCAGGACGGTTAAAACCGGTTTAAACCAGTGGTTTTAACTAAACAACCCTGCTCATTTTTAACTAGTAGAGAGGAATCCTGAATCTGTAAATTTTGTCAGAAACTTATCTCATATAAACTCCCTCCAGATTCATTAATCTTTTCCATAATATTAATTTGCTATCCCAATTATATATATATACTAGACGCAAGCCCCGCCTTCGGCGGGGCTTTCCGTCTAGCCAGGGGCTGCGCCCCTGGACCCCCTTGCTCTCCTACTTATATACATACCGGTACATACATTTTCTCTTTTCATTTTTATATATAGAGATTATTTTAACGGTTAATTATTCATGAATTTAAGATTTTTTGTGAATCATGTCCTTTCCGGGACTCTCCCGGTACACAGACAAAAAATTTACGCCGATATTTTAGAATTCAAAATGTAAATAAATAAAAAAATCGTAAACATGGGTAAATATTTATATTTTGTTACCATGGCAACCATTTCTCCGAATTTTTATTTTTTTCTTATTTTAACGGTTAATTACTCATTAACTTATTGTTATTTGTGAAACAAAACCTGTCCGGGACTCTCACAAAAAATACACAGAAAATTTCATCATAATTGGTTCAGTCGTTTAGGAGGAGTTCAGTCACATACACACGTACAGAAGAATTATATATATTTTAAGATAAGATACACACCAAAGTGCGGCCAAGCGTTTGATTAGTTTCTTGTTTAAGGAATGATTTCTAACACCTTCAAAACAACAACTAATCCTATAATGAAGAATGAAATCAAAGATCACTAAAAATTGAGCCGTAGTTTAGAGTTGATTGATCAAAGGTTTTACCAAATAAACTTGAGCCCTTACCCTGAAACCAATTCATTCTTCTCTCTCGTTCCTCCTGGAAATAGATGAGAATAAGGATAAAGGAATAAAATTTATTTATTCATTCGAACTCAATAACAAATTTGTATTCTTTTTGGTGTGATTTATATAAGTTTTTTTTATAATGATAAATGACTTGTTTAATCGTAATGTGTTGAAAGACTGCAACATTTTTTTTTTATTTCCAATCGTTGAAATTTTCAATCAATAATAAATTCCTTTTTAAAAGTAAGCTCAGCTCACTTAATTTAGGAATATACTTTGATTCAATCATCTTTGCATTTCATTTTTTTTTTTTATTTTATTTTATTTTAAATTTGCGTTAAAAATTTCATTTTATTTTTCTTATAAATTCTACAATTTTCCAACAAAAATCAACAATCCTATATATTAATATATATATTTTTTTAATAATAATATAAAATATTCGTTTTATTTTTGAAATTACAAGACCAAACAAAAAAGAGTTTAAAAAAGTATAAAATTTTTTTATAAATATTCTATAGAAAACTTTTATTTCGGGTTTTTTAAATAAAAAACCTCAATATTTTAAACATATATTTTGGTTGAAATTATTTTCTCTATAGCTTATTAAAAAAAATTTCTTATGATTTTACCAGAAAGATACAATTTATAGCTGGGTAGGAATTCGGGGAGATAAGAGGGTTAATAGATCCCTCGCGTATTCTCCATATCAGGTGAATTTTCACTTTAACAAACATATTTTTTGTTTGTTGAAGAAAAAATCTCCGTAATGAGAAATACAAAATTATTTATTGAATTGTTTTGCTAATTTATTAATATATATAAAAATAAAGTTAAAACATGATTTTGTAAAATTTAGAATCTATTTGGAATTCAAAAAGGTGAACAGAATTTGTCTGTTTGGATTTTATATATAGAATTTCTCAAAGAGAATTAGTATTCCAATCAAAAATTAATTTATCTGTCTTCAAGGAAAAAAAGATTTGCTTTATAAGGCCTACCAATTTATAAATACAACTATTTTTGTAAAATTTAATCAAAGAAGGAAAATATTTCTTTTTTTTTTTAAGAAGGCAGTTCAAAAAGTCAGAGACTGAGTTTTAACTGCTCTTAATTTGCCAAAAATCAGTCTTTAGCTCCTCATAGGTTATCTTCTTGTTCAAATTCAATGAAGTTTTTTGTTAATGGCAGCCCTTGATGGCAAGTGACAAGCAGACATTCAGCATGGAAGAATCTATTTTATATAAATAATTTTGAGGATCAGACCTTTCTGAAGTCTAAATAGGTTTGTTAATATATATATAAATCTAAAAAAAAAAGCTTGTAACTTTTTTAAGAGCAGAGATATACATTGAACACTCTAATGTTGGACCCATGATAGTTTCGCAGTATCCAGCTCAACTTTCAACATTTATCAATGAAGATGACATTTAAAGTTTGGCTAGACAAGGCGACAAACTATCATGCATCCAACTTTGAAGATTCAACAATACCTCGCTTAATTCAAATGTGGAACAGATAGCCAGACGGACAAAGTTCAATTAAATTAACCTAACCAGGGAATCGCTTTTTTGGTTTTCCTTTTGTGCCAGGTTTGAAGAGGCAGGATTAATATTTTATATTTAATAGTTAATTTATAAAAATAACCAAATTCCTAAATTCCCTTGTTTAAAATACTTTTAAAATTCAGTAAGCTGGGAATTGTAGATTGGTAAGATAAGGAGAATAAAACCAGCCACCGTCTTCTCTCTCACTTCTTCATTCATTGCAAATATTTCGGGAACATCTTCAGTGCATTTATGAACTTTTGAGAGAGATTGTCGAAGGTATAAAATATAAAATAATTGAGAAAAATTGATTTCTTATACTGGCAAAGAACGACCAGACATGATCTCAATTATTCGACAATCTTTCTCATAAGTTCATAAATGCACTGAAGAAGACACCAGAATAGGTGCCGAAAATATTTGCAATTAATTGACGTGTTGAGAGAGAAGAAGTTTGTTTTATTCTTCTTATCTTCCTAATTTTAAAATTTTTATTAATTTTTTCTCTTTAAGATAGTTAAATTTTGCTTAATATTTTTTCTTTTCCTGGTTTAGGAAGGTGAAGATAGGATGCTTACCGTGGGTGACCATATACTTCATATTCTATTTGTTTTTTTTATTTAACACTCTCTAAACTTGGATAACAGCGTCTTCTTTAAAAATTTTCAGGGCACAGTTTGGAAAAGACAAATTAACAAATTAAAACATGATAGTGCCACGAAGGCTTTTATCAGTAAGCTACTTATTAAAAGTATGAGTAGCTGGATATTAACCGAATCATCTGACATAAATTTTGAACGAAACATCGAGTGACTCCGGTTTTAGACGACCTTTCTCAACATACTACAATAACCTTTTTAGTAATATAACATTTTAAGTTAAATTAATAACACTTGGTGTTGCAAGGGGCATGGTTGCACTAAGAGGATGCCAATCTTTAAACAATATTGGCATTTAGGGGACCAAATTCTTTTTTTTTCATCCCTTTCTTGTTTGGTCTCTGAACGAATATTTCTTTATAATCAATTTTTGATTACAAAAAGATTTAAATAATATCTCTTGACTTATAGCCATAATTTTTTTTATTTTTTTTATTTCTTTTTGTGTTTTTTTAGTGACAGCTTTTTTTCTTTTATTAAAAAATTTATCCTAAAATGACTATTATTGAGCAAAAACAATAAATCTATTACAATTTCTATTTTTTGTTTTTTCTTTTCATGAAAAATCTAAACAAGACCCGTGTTATTTTTTATAAAACAAAATAAAATAACTTTTACTCTAGGTCATTAATAATAATAATAATAATGGCATATCCTTATATAAATTTTTTTTTTTCACTACACGATCTTTTTTCTTTCTTTCTTCTTAACTATATTTATCCATATATTAATTTATCTCATGTATATATGCATATATATAGTTTCATATATATATATATATATTTTACATAGATATCAAAAAATTAGTGACATACACTTAAACACGACACTTGGTTTTTGAGTGTTTATTTTTTTACGAGTCAGTGCACACTTTTAGTTTCTGAATATGAGTTAACACTTTCCCCTCCCTGTTATGTTATGAATGTTAAAAGAATGTCTTTTTTAAAATTATTATTATATATAAATTGAGCCTCGAGTTTATTTATTTATTTATATATATATATATATTTTTTTTGGAAGTATTCGAAGACTAAAGAATTTTTTTATAGTGAACTTCCATTAATGATAAATTTATCTATGTACAGTTTAAAGTTCAAAGGACCAATTTTTTTTTTTTTCGATGAAGGAAATGGATTAAAAAATTTATAAAAAATTAAAATAACTTAATTAAATTTTTATTGAATCCTTTCCCTTCAATTATTTTTTTTTATAAAATAAATACGTTCATTTATTTATTTATCTATATTATTTATTTCTTAGAAATAAATTGTTTCAGTCAATTTCACTTTACCTTCAAAATATAAATATTTTCAATCGTTTTAGGAGATTTCGTAATTTTTTTTTACACATTAAAATGACACAACTACATTAACATTTTATGTATTAAAAAAAAAAAAAATGGAAAAGACGAAATCTTTTTTTAATTATTCACTTATTTATATTCTGATTGAAAGTAATGTATAATTGTCGAAACAATCAAAAATATTTAGAAGAGATTTTAAAGAATAAAAACAACACAATTTTGATTCATTCTTTGATTTAATAAGAAAAATCAATAAGGATAAGATTAGGCGAAATTTATAAGATTTTAGAGCTTAGAGGATGGAGGATGACTTGAGCCCGTTAGCCTTCCCCTTCCCCTTTAAACCCCCATTAAAGGATATATAATCAAATTAAAAATATGTGTTGTTTTTTATTCTTTTGCTCTTAATATATTTTTATGAAATTGGTCTTTTGGACATGATTGCTGTATTCAATTCCTTGTATTTATTTTTTTGATGTTTTACTTTTGAAAAGTTATTTCCATTAAGAGAGTGATTTTTTTAAATATCACAGAGAACTGTACTTTAATCGAGACCGAGCCACTGCCATGTTTGCAAAGAAGAACGTTGGACCCATTGATTACTTATCTTGTAATATCGTTTATGTTTGTGTTTGTTTTATCACTAGGCCACGTAGAAGAAGCGAAGGATTTATTGCACGATGATGTGGGGCGCGGAGAGGAGTACCGCAATGGTGGCGATCACCGTGAACAGCGTGAAGATGATCAAACAGAATCGATCAACCACCATAGCGGCAAATTTCCAATCGCTGATGAGCTCGGCCTCCTCGTCGGCCTTACGCATCCGTGAGGTAATAAATTGCAACTCACGTAGAATCGTCTGTAATTCACGTTGTGCAATGCTACATGCAGCAGCAGCTGCAGCGGCTGCCGCGGCCGCCTGCGGCCCTGGTGCGGCTGACCCCTGCAGTTGCGCACTTGCACTGCCTCCACCACTTGTTGCACCCATATCTTCCAATGTGGCTGTACTAGGTGCATTACGTAGATATGCGCCTGCTGCTGCAGCGGCCGCTGCGGCAGCTGCACTATTTGATGAGGCACAGTGCCGGAAGTCGTCGTCAATGTCCAACACATTCGCCAGAAGGGATTTGGATGAACGCTCTTTTAATTCGAGCTCTTTCATTCGATTCGACATGAGGATTGTTTTTCGGGTGATTTTCTTCCCCGGTCGGGACATGCCCAGTATCCAAGGAAGCCATTGTAAGAACACACTTTTTATCTACAAAAGAAAGCATCATAATTAGTCATCTTTTTCAATATTGTTTCCAATTAAGCTAACCTTCTATACAATTCGTTGGGGACCAACAAGTGATCTATTGAATTTCCAATTTTCAAAATTCATTTATATTAATAATGGAGGAATGGAGATATCAGCCAAATTGGAATGATCCCGGTTCAATAAAACTCCCAGAATAAGACGTTTAGGCTTGAATTTATTTGGCCATCTTCAGTTATTGGGAATTATACACATAGTGCAAGTGCACATGTGATCAAATGTCACATCACATGTGATAGAATTCATTTACCTGGTATATTACGAATAATTTTTGGTAAGGATAATATCAAAATAATTTCTGATCAAAATTCAATTTATAAGGTTTAAGCAATAATAAAAGTTTTTTTTATAAAGAGGATATTTAAAAGTAGACTGACCATATTGTCTTGTGACATTGTAATGTCAAAAACGGGACGGTGTTATAAAATGAAGAGTTGAGAATTAGAAGGGTTCTATGGACAATTTTTTTGTAAGCCATTTACGACTTTATGCATAATATATTTACATAAAAGTTAAAATGACAAAAAAAAAAATGGGTCATAGACCCCTTCTAATCCTCAACTCTCCACATATTATGTTTTCATAAAAAAAGTAAGATGAAAAAAAAAAGTTTCATTGATAAGAAATTGTGTTGATCAGCGAGGTATTGTATATATTTCTGGACAAAATTAGATCATCGCAGAACTTAGATTTTAGTTAAGGTATGAAATATCGCTATACCCCTCGTTTTGATATTTTGATAAATGAAATCCTTATCAAAAAAAATTATTCAGAATATGAATCAATGTTTAACACAAAATAGAACCAATAATAAAAATAATAATAGTCCTTTGTTGAAAAGTGGAAATTCAATGGCTTCACTTGTCATGAAACTTTCTGGTGGAATTATTATATATATATATTTGTAAGACGAAAGAGCAAGTACAGGAGCAGAAAAGAAAATAGAACCTTTGTATGCCAAATGCCGAAGGAGACGTTTCGGACAAAATTTATTTGTCCATCTTCAGTCTGAATGCTTAAATTCATTTTAGGCACAAAGTTGTAATTGTTAATGATGCACAAAAGTTTGCACATGTCCATTTTATAAAAAGGTGAGAGTCTTTTAGAGACCAAGAGCTAAAAATAGCATCAAGAACGATTACAACTTTGTGCCTAAAAGCCTTCAAGGACTGAGAATGAACAAATAAATTTTGTCCGGAACGGCGGAATAAAATATCTCAAGAACGAAAAGAGTTAGGAAGTTGAAATTTTATATTTAAGTTAGGCATCCTCTTGGCACCTAACACGAAGCTTTTGGACAAAATCGCCAAAAGAGTACTAGTACTTTACTGATGCACTTTTTTAGTTTTTTTTTATTTTCTCAAAATTTGCTATAACGATTTTGTTTAAAATTCAAAAATCAATTATTTTTTAGATGCTCTTTCAAATGTATATTCTCATTTTGCTCTCAAAATTGTTTGAAGATCACTTTGCTCTTGTATTTCATAGGAAAGATAGGAGAAATGGTTGCCATGATAACAAAAGATAAATATTTTTCTAAGCTAATAAATTTTACATCTTTAATTCTAATATATCGGAGGATACTAAATATATGCCGATACAAAAAATCTGGTGTGACATGCACAGAACACAACTTTCGATTACTGAAGAGAAAGTTGTGTGCTGTGCGACCATCACACCAGATTTTTTTACATACAATTTTCTTTGAATTCATTAAACCGTTCTACCGCAATCATGTCTACAGACTCACAATCTTCGTCATAACCTTAAGGGCAGGATAAAAGGAAATGGAAAAATCATATTTAACTCATCATTCTCTGATATATTTTTGAAAACTCACCCATTGAGGCATTTCGTGGATATCCGCCGTCCGATGATGATAGTTGAGCACAACGACGGTGAGCACAACCGAAGAGGCCACCATAAACATGATACAGTTGAAATATGTTCCTGTAATGTTCAGCCCAGGCACACCCCAAACACACCGAGCCACACACGCACGCACACGCGCACACACAAGAGCATGTACCCCTGATTTTGTCAAAAAAACCTTTAATAAAAATTAAATACTTGCTTCATTGAAAAATTTATAACAAATTCTCACCTTAGTAAGAAAAAAAAAATCATATAACAATAAAAATAGACAACATATAGATGCAAAAAATCTCTAATAATGATATATAAATACAATCAACATTACTGTAACACACATTCATTAAAAAAAAAAAAGTAAATTACTCAGGCAACATCTAAAGTAAATCGCCACAAAACTATAAATAGACTACCAACTATCGTAGCCTCCTCAATTTATGAAAAAAAAAATCCAGACATGTGAGCAAAATTTTTGTTCATATGTCGACGTTTTTATTATGAATATAAAAAACCCAAAAAAATCTTGCCATATTTGATTTGTTTTTTTAAAACATTTTTATTTCTTTATTTTATCATTTTTTTTTTTTTTTTTCGAAATAATTTACTTTAAATGTTATCTCAGAATATTATTTGATTTATTAAATTTTTTTTTTTTATAAAATTATTTTAATGTGATTTTTAGGCTTAAAAAATTTTTCTATATAAAGAGTGTATAAAAAAAATCATGCTGAAAATTTTTAGTTTTGAAAAATTGAAAATCTTAAAGCGAAAAAAAAAATGAAAATTGAAAAAGATCAAAAAATTAGCAGCATAAAAATAAAAGATTTTTTAATGAAAGATAAGACAGAAAAGTAGAAAATTATCTTATTTGTTTAAATGATATTTTTTAATTTGAAATTTATTAGATTATTTAATTTTTTCTTTATATTTTAAGTAAATTCTTTTTAGAGACCAGGCTTAATAAGAATTACGTTTTGACACGATTTTCATAGCTTATTGCCATATCATTGGATACAGTGGCGTATCTATAAATTTATTTTGGTGGGGGGACAGCTGATGAGTATCAGGGAGGTTTGGGGGGTATGGAATACCCCCTGATGGAAAGGGAGGACCTGGGGTCCCCCCGGAAAATTTTATCTAAGACTACCTAAACAATTCTGAAATATTTTAGAGTTGTGCTAAAAGATATTTTAGGATTTCGGTGAGGGGGCTGCAGCCCTACGCCACTGATTGGATGTTTCTTTCCAGATCCCATGAAAGAAGCAGCAGAAAAGGAGGAAATTGTCTAATACACAGAAATATTCACCGCTGGATTGTGTAAATCATCTGCGAGCAAATGACGAATGATAAAGGAGTCAGCAATTTTGTCACCAACAATATGATTTACCAATAAAATAAAAATATGTTGGATTGAAGAATAAGTTCCTTTATCTGGATAAGGAGAATATTTTTTACCAGTCAGGTATTGTGGAAAAGATATAGAAAATATGGAAATGATTTCAAGACAAAAGTACTTTTTAGAACTCGACGTTTCGGTCCCAAACTAGTCAATAAATAATTTTATCTTGAAATAATTTCCTTATATTCTTTTTCTATTTTTGTATCGAATATATATATAAATTTAAATATTGAAACTTCAAAAACGAACATAGTCGAAATCCTTTGAGTTTAATAATAGCTCAAGAAACGCTAGTAACATCAAGGCCATAGAGGAAGACTTTATTGCCGATAAAACAGCAGAAAGTGATTTGCCCGCTTTAGAGAAGGTTTATTTGACTTGAGTGATATCCGCTTTGGTCACCGAATCAAATTCAATGAATTGTAATTGCAAGCTCTTCTCCGAGAAGAATTAACAGAACGAATGAACTGTGATAAAAAAGAAATAGCCCTCGGTCTCTTGAAAAGTTTGCGCAATTGATGCTGTTTATTTTTCTATTATTAAACTCGAAGAGAAAACGACGAATATTTTCCTTTTTGTTGGTTCAGCAGACTTAATTTTTCTCGATTTTGGTTGCCCTTGGCATGGCCTGTCAATGTAGCCTACTGCTTTTCCCTTTTGAAATTTTTTAGACCCCCAGAGACACAGAAGTGAGCTCAGTGGCATCTTGTGGGTTCGTGGATCGCGACCACGAGCTGCCCTAGCTAGGACTGGCAGTACTTCTGTTCTTTGTCAGTCTCTTCCCTTCTATATTTTTAACAGGCGTCGGACCGTACGGGCCTGCCTGTCCTACTCCTTCCCGGTTACTAAAACCCATGAATGACAAATTCCGCCGACCGCGCACCGCGGGAATAATCAGGCGAAGAAAGAAGAAGAAGATATGCAGAAGTGTGCGGACTTTGAATTTTTCAAGACGATATTAATAAATTTAGAATTCACATCCGCTGAAACGATTTGTTAAGGTCAGCGATGAAAGTTAATCCGAAAATACCATTATTTGAATTCACTTTATAAATATCTTCCGAAACTCTATCACGCTGATTTTTCGGCAACGATGTATGAAGTAAAAAACAAAACAAGTTTTTTTATTTTTCTAAATGAGTTTTATTCTCAATATTTCAAAGGCACAAAGGCTCTTTTTTTATTCTTTTATAATATTAGGAATAATACTCATTTGGAAAAAAAACTTGTTTTTTCCTTCCTACACCCTAGATAGAGGAGTTTCGGAATATAATTAATTCTCTCGTCATCACTCATTAATAGAACTTCTATTCCGTACACTTCTACATACTGAATATTGAATACTTTTTGTTTTAGACTTTTCTTTAAAATTTTTATTAGTTGATTGTTAGATATGACATGATCTTTAGAATAACAAGCTTGGATGGGATTGGCGATGTTTATTTGCAAAATAATAATTTGTTCTCTTCCTTGGCATTTTCGTTTTAGCTTACCAAGCCATTTAAATGAATTCACCTGTAAATAATCTAAACTTGAGAGAGCTCTTTAAAGATTCATCACCGACTGAGAAAAAACATTTTTTATAGATTTGAATATGAATCAATGATCATTCCTTCACTGTCCTCGTTTAATGATCAAACGCTCGTTTTGCTTCATCATATGAGATTGTATTCTCCCTAATAACAAAATGAGAATATTAAGATCTCTTCTGTTACTTTAAATGAAAATATATATATACAATATATATATAGAGAAAAATTTTTTGGTTAAATACACCTCGAAGTAAAATTTGAGGAAAATTTTGCCTTCATATATATATTTCTATAGTGTTACATTAGGGTGGCCCTTATTTTGAAAAAGGTGTAATTTTATCGACCTTCACCCGGAAATTTGTTTAGAACTTCAAAAAAATGAACCTTGAATTTGTACAGATTTTCCCAACCAAAATAACCCGTGCCGGGGCCGGAGGGCCTGGCAACGGAGAAGAGCAACAGTCACCACAATCGTTGCAGTTAAGCAATGCCAAGCGCGGAGGAATTGGTGACCCCGAGCGTGTGGAACGTCCCCCCGGTAGCCATCGATACTTTGTAATTTAAAAATATATATAACAAAGTCATCCCCCTAAATGGCCTCAGTAGCCGAAAAGAGTTAAAAAAAAACCCGTGCCGGTAAGCAGTTATAATAAAATTTAACACGGGTTTTAAATGGGCTTTTCTGACACTAATAGACTTTCGAACGTAACTTTTAGAAATTTCTTTTTAAAATTATGTAACTTGCTATACTTACGATTTTGGGGTTGCTGAGCTGAAATTTGCTATCAAAAATTCAATTTTTTATTTTTTCTAAAGTCAGAAAAGCCCATTTAAAACCCGTGCTTAATTTCAACTGCTTACCAGCACGGGTTGAAAAAATTCATGGCTCATTTTTTTGACATTCTAAACCAATTACCGGGTGGAGATCAATAAAATTTCACCTTTTTCAAAATAACGGCGACCCTGCTGAACATATTCTTTTATGATGAAGCAGCTATTACAAACGAAGGAATGTCACCTGAAAAATAATTCAAATCCAATTATCAAAAAACCAAAAAAATTATAATCAAAATCAAAGTCAAAACGTAATTTTATTTTTTAATTTATTCGCGTAACTTCTTGATCTTCTATAAGAAAAATTCGTTGAAAAAGTTTGAAGCGTAATCTAAGAGCAAACGTTTTAATAAAATTTCCTCTCAACGCTAGGCTACAAAATTTAATCAAGTGAATAAATAAATAAATAAAGAAGAGAGAGAGAAAATGATAAAAATAAAATAAAGCCGAACCAAAGAATGCCTTAAAAATTAGATGCATTATTAAATTCAAACAAAAATAAACTCATTCATTTATTTATTATTAGGATGATATATTTATTTTTTAAATAAAAATAATTATTATGTGTAAATTTGGGTGCCCTAAAAAAAAGAAAAAAAGAAGAAAAAAAAGATCAGTATGCAAGGAGAATGTTTTTTTAATTTTTTTTTAGGACTTTACTTGTTGGGACGTTTTTGGTTTTTTTTTTTATTTAGTTGTTGTTTTAAGCACTTTAGTTTAGTTTACCTTAAAGGGTGCTTACCATTGGCCTCGCCGGGCTTTAAGGGTTGCAGTTTAATTGCTGGTTTTACTTGGCGCCCTCTCCTTGCAACAACTTGGCACTGAATCATGCACGACAAAAGACATTTTTAGCCACCAAGATTTCCGTCCCAGTTGTTTAAAGCAGAGAACTTTTCTTTTTAATTATTGTTTCATTTTAGTTCTATATAGATTTTTTTTTTTTTTTTTGAAATATTTTAATGGTAAGATTTCATTTATAATAACAAAAACAGAAATAAATAAATAAATTCCCCAAAAGAATAAATAATAAATTAATATATAAATACGATTAAGGTGTTTTGAATGTGTGATTTGAGAAAGAGTCCAAATTGATTAAAAAATTTCAGTTGCCTCTTTTTCTTCTTCCAAAGTCAATCAAAAGAGCTGCCAAAATTTCAACATTTATGAATCAATAAACTTCAAAGTGAATTGTTGATTGAACCTTATCTTCCTTGATAATCAAGCATAAGTCTTGTTGAAGAAACTACTGTATAAGGAATTCTTTACCATTAAAATAAATGATTTTAAAGGAAAGTTAAATAGATTTTCGAATATCTATCATATCTTTTCCATTTATTACAATTGTATTTTGCATTTGGATTGTTTTTTTAATTGTTTACTCCATTCGTAAGTCAAATTAATCAGATATTTTGAAATAAAAATAAAATTATCAAAGATAGATATAGACAACCTTATATCATCTGAAAGCTAATTAAATTCTACGTCCCATGGCATAAAGAAAAGTAGCATGTTCCATTTGAAATAATCAAGTTATCCATGATTGAAATTTTCCGAATTGGCATAGCTATATCTCCCAACACAAGAATAATTACGGGTTGCCCATCTGGCCTATATTAGTACATTTCATGGTTAGTAACCTCACAAAAGAACAGTCCCCTAAGTTTTATAGTTCGCTCGATATTCAATTTTTTTCCAAACAGCAGTTTTTTCACAAAAACCCGATTTGCGGCTAAACGGTTTGTTTTAGAATACATTGGATGACATAAAGTCATACTAAAATTGGCCGTAGAATCCAAATATGCAATAATAAACAGGGCGTTCCATTTAAAAAAACATAACTTTGATATGGACCACCCTGTATATAGGGTGCAATTGGAACGAAAATATTTTAAATTTGTAGCCCTAAAGGCCCACATTATGCACCATCGAGAAACTTTAAAAATGTCGGTTAATAAGCCCACAATCTTCCGTCCACGCACTATTGGCCCACCCGGTATATATATATTAGAACTTTACTGTATATAATATATATAAATAATACACAATATATATTATATATTAGAAATTAAATATAAAGTTTGCTTTGAATATACACTTAATAAAAACGTCAGTGGGCGATAGTCATTTTTACCATTATCTCATTACTAAACTCAGTCTGAGACTAACATATGAAAGATTTTGATACTCTAATTTAAATAATTCAACGTCTCAGAAATTTTTAGATAATAATTGAATTTATATTCCTAGCATCTAAATTGACACTTTGATATTATCATCAACGTTCATTACATTAATCAATTTTTTTTTTCAGAATACTTGGAATTTCGTCACAAGTTCTCACTTGGATTAATGACTATCGGAATCCATTTATTTCATTTATGTCCGATCAATGAATAAATCAATAACAGTATGGAAACTAAATTCTGGATGTCTTTCCAGGTATTCATTTATTCTATCTAGCTTTTTATAAGGGCTTTTTAAGGGCTTTTTAAGATAATGTTGATTTCAAATTTTTTTTTTTTTCACACCTTAATTATATTTAAAATTATTCTTTAATAAAATAAAAAAAATTTTCTCTTCGGTGATCGAGGAGGAAACGAAGTGACAATAAATAACAGTTAAGAGATAGATGGAATGGAAATTAAAGAAAAATATATATATATATAAAGATATAATGAACGAAAATGTAAAAAAAAATAGGAAAAAAAAAATGAAAGAAACACATAGAGAGAACACAAACGTACGGAGCGAGACGAGTCGAAAGATAGAAGGGTCTGAGCCATTGATACTTGGAGCTGGAGGGTGCCCCACTTTGGAAAACGAAAAAACCGGTCCAGAAATAAAGAGAAATAACAAAATCCATGCAAAATTATATTTTTCTTTATTTATTTTTTTTTTATTAGAATAATAAGAATTATTATTATTAATATTGATTTTTTTTTATTAAATACTAAAAAACCAGATCTTATAAAAAATATATTTTAGGAGAATTGGGGATTTAAGAAAAAGTTCGGAAAATAAAGGAGAGTTTACATTGAGAACTCTTTTTTTTAAATGGGTTTGTTAAATTAGTATTTTTTATTATTACGGGGAGTAGTAGTGAAGCTGTTACTCATGTTTTTGCCGATAAGATGGCGTTATGTGTCCTAAAAAGAAAGCCAAACAAAACCACCTATTACGAAAATTTGCCAAAAGATGTCGGAATGGTAGCTAATATTTATATATTATGTATCATTTATAAAAGCATAAAAATATATAAATATAGGCTAATAGGGGATCTGAGAATACCGGCTGTTAGACTAACCTGCCATCTTTTGCAAGTGTGATGAACTATTTGACAGTTAATTTTTAAATAAACCATCTAAACTTACTTTAAATTTTCCTTAATTAATGTGTGATTAAAAATAATAATATAAATTCATTTTTAAATTTTAAAAAATTTTAAGATTATTGGGACAGTTTGTTTTCTGTTTTTTGCTTAATAACAAAAAATTTAATTTCCATAGTTTTTTAATAAGTCATTAAAAAATTTAACTTTCTGTCCCAATAATCCATTATGAATTTAATTCATTTAAAAAAAAACTGCATTGAAAAATTCTTTATAATAGTCTAGTTTTTTTTTTAAATACGTATAGACGGCCACTCCTACTCCCTCTTACATGAATTTATCTAATAATTACAAATTTATGAATGTTTTTATTTATCTATTTAGTTTTCAATGTAAACTTTTAGTTAAGAATATTTATATAAATAGGATGTTTAAAATTTAAACACTTTAATTTATTTAAAATATATATATTTATTTAAAAAAAACCATAGGTGTTTTTGTGTTTTTGTTGATGCTTTTGTTGTTGTTCATTAATTATTTATTAAGATTTTTTTCATTTATTTTTTGTATATAGGCCTATAGGTGAGATAGGTGGTTTGTCATGCAAAATACACACAATTAGGGTATCATGAAAGCCATAATGCATTGCTCAAAGAAAGCTGAGAGATGAGAGGCTCCTGAGAAATCGAAATTGGGGACGAGAGTGCCCGGAAAAAAAGACATTTCTGAAGAAATTAAAAAAATAAATAAACAAAAAAATAAAATAATAGTAGAGTAAGATTAGATAAGCGACAGGTCAAGTTTGATCAAAGTTCATCTGTTCAGTCACGTTTTGTATTTTTTTTTTTTTTTATTTTCATTATTTTTTTCTTTCATGCCCATTTCGGAGGTTAAAGTGAGTGAATAAGAAAGAAGTTTAGATTTATTATTTTTTTTATTTATATTCCAGTTTAGTACGAATTAAATTAAAAAAATAAATAAATAAATAAACGTTTTTATTTCAAAAGGATTTAAATAATTAATTCCTTTTGAATTAACATTTGCGTAAATCATAATAATGTTGATTGCAAAATAAAAAAATTACTTTTTATTAATATCTAATTTTATAGAAGAGAGCTGAACGAATTTTCTTTTTTTTTATAAAAATTTCTAATTTTTTTTTTTTTTTAGGTTTTGATGATTTAAATTATATTTTATAAAAAATCAAATTAAATTAAAATTATTAAAATGTTTTTATTAGAAAATTTGTTTCTTGAATATTCCAATTCATAAATTAAGAGTGGGATTCACCGTGTGTGAAATATTCATTAAATATATATTTTGCGGAGATTTATTTAGATGGAGGATTAACACAATATATGATCTTTTAATCTTGGGAATGATCCATTATTGTAATTCTCACAAAGTACAGACTGAACCTTTTTATGTTTATGTGGGTAAGCTTGCCTATCAAGGGAATTAAATCTAAACCCCTTCTCCCCCTAAAAATCAGTTCAATGAAACTGATTGGGAAAACGATCGTTGAATGACATGAAAAAATCATAAATTTTTTTCATTGACTGCATTCCTAGATACTTTGGTAAATAAGTCCTTGACTAAAACAGTATTTTAGTAAAATCTCATGAAATTATATTAAAGAATTCATTTGACAAGAAACGGACGTAGTTAATAATAATAAGAGCTTTTATTTAAAAAAAAGAAAATTTTCGGCAAGGAACTACCAGACCATTTCAGATTTTTATGTCCCTTATATATATATAAAACGCCCAATGACAAAACATTTTATTCAATGATGTCGAATCATGCTCAAATGTGTTTTTTGGTTTTGCTTAATCGGTGTGCTTTGCCCTATATTAAAATCATTGAAAAAAAACAGTTTTAAGCACGATTCGTCAAAAATGTTTTTTCATTAAGCAGTTTTGCTCAATCGGTGTGCATCCAGCTTTAAAAGGCTATGACATGGTAGATTCTTCCCAAAACGTTCCTGATTAAAGATTTTTTTTATTATTGGCTGCATCCTCTTATTGTCAAATGAAAGTATTTCCCCTGATATCACTAAAGATATCTGATTGGCCAAGGTAATAATTTGTAGGAGGTTTATTTGCACCTAAACAATGAGGGTCTTGGATCACTGTTTCGACAGAAACCATTTCCAGAACCTTTAATAAATATCTTCAAAGTTATTATAATACATTTTTTCATTATTTTTTTATTATTATATCATCTTTGTTGTATATATATATTTCTTAAAAGTTCTCAATTCCGATATTGTGTATCCAAGGCTAACATTATTATCATGCAAATACTTTCTTATTAATACGTCTGTAGTAGGAATTATTACCTTCGCCAACAGCCAATAGGCGAGACCTTGAGGCAACCAGTAGCTCCTGTGCCTGAAATTTTATCTCGAAATTTCAGGTTGCAAGGGGATTTGAACCCCTCACCCTAGGTAGATATTAAAGAGGAAAGGCTTGAAAAATTTATTGAAAATTTTAAGAATTTTTATATTATAAATTGTATTGTTCAGATCCCATGGGAGGAGGGGAGTGAGAGGTTTGAGCACACAAGCCTCCCTCCATCTGTGTTTGCCTTATTCGTTATAGAATAATCAGAATTTTCCTGGGTAAAGACATTTATTGATTAATTGAGGTTGAGATAATAAATAAATTTATTCAAAACTGTTAATCCATCCCCATTTTTCTACATATTGGTTTGAAAGGGCACTGAATTTTGGCTCTTTGGTTGTTGAACTACTGGATAAAAGAAATTAATCAAACGAATTATATAATAAATAAATTCTCCATCAAATTCTCCGTAACACACTAATAGAGAAATAAAAAAAAAACATTTTAATAATTTAAAAGTAAAATAATAAGAAATTTTATTTTATTTTTATTAGTGATTTTTAATTATTGTTAAAAGTTCGAAAATTTAATTTCGGGTACGCGAGGGTGTCTAACCTATCAGGGGCAGCGCGTCTGATGTCTGGGGATAGACTTGGGCCACCAATAGTGCTAAAACTGTCAGTGACAGCAGAATTGTCACACCTGGAACAGTGAAACAAGATTTCGGAGAACACACATCACACGCTTTCGTAAAGCAACGCTCCCAAAAATAACAATAAACATGTGGGAATTAGATAGATATCAAGGAATAAAAAGGAAAACAAAGCTATATAAACAAAAAAAGAAAGAAAAAAAAAAGAACTAAACGAAACGAGGACCATCGATTTGGAGAGTGATATAAAGAGAGAAAGAGTAGAAAATAGAGATGGTTATTATGCTCTATTAGATCGCCCTCCAACGATCCAAGTATCAGAAAGCAACCAGTGAGCTTGCACGAAGCAGCGTCTCTACCTAACAGAGGAATGGCATCAGAGACTTGGGGAAGGGTCTCTGCGACCAAGTTGAGGAACACTGTCAACGATAGCAAGATGGTAACCCCTGCAACAGAACAATACGTTAATGCAACTAGCTGCCCCGGGGTGGATTAGAGAGGAACTTTGGCGGCGCAAGGAGTTTGGGAGTAGAACACAATCAGGTACACTCGGGGCAACATTCTAAAACACCCATTGCGATGCGATGTGAACATCAATTAGGCAATTGTGTTTGTCTGCTACAGGTGGATAGAGAATCAGGAGGACTTATCGAGGACGAATTTTCTTAACTAAATTCGTCTTTGAAAGTTCTCCCTTTGTGAACATACAATAAGATTTGCGCGTTAGGAGTCGACATATAGGCCTATAGAGATAAACGCATGAATTGTGCGTGTTCGGTTGAATACCATTAAAAACAACTCACCAGTGCATTTGATTGGTTATTTGTTAAACACCCTTTAACTGCGTCCAAGTATCAATCGACCCCATACCAAGAGCGGTCCGCACCCGGGCTAACTAAGCATCGAACACAGGATATATGGGTCACATGTAAAGTGCACCGATTGTTTGGTCCGGGATTTCGTTAATTATTTAATGAACCCTCTTGCCTGCCTGTCGTCATTTCCTTTCCTTCCCATTGGAACATTTAAATTTGATTAGAGAGAAAACTAAATTAAATTTACTTGTCCTGAAATTTGATATCCTTAAGACGAGGATCTTAAATTTAAATTTTATTGAAAAGATTTAAACACTTTAAAATAATGATTAATTTTCTTGATTCTTTAACGTTTCCATTTTATTAAGACCCTTGCTTTAAGGAGAATAAAAAAAGGCTCCCTTCTAGGTTTAATGTTACAACAAAGTTTATATAATATTTACTCGAAAGCCCTTTAGACATAAAACACTTTCTCTAATAGCTGATTCATAAAAAATTCATGCTTTAAATAAAATTATCTCTTGTTTTTTAGGATTTGATTATTTCAAAACTCAAAAATTTCACTTCACAATCAGAAAAATTATCGGTAAATATTATATAGGCTTTGATTAAATAATTATTCTATCATCTTTAACTAATTAAAATGAGAAATGAATTTTTTTTTTGGTGTCGAATGTTGAAAGGTCAACTTCATTTCACCTGTGCGTTAATGAATTTATGATAATCGATCTCAGAATGAAAAACAAAAATTAATCCCATCAATTGGATGTAATTTAAAAAAAAAATGGAATAAATTTCTCTTTTGAAATATTAATTGCCCATTTTAAACCTTTTTGCTTTCATACATTTATTTTTAAAAGGGATTCGTTTGCTCACCGTCTTAGGAATTTCGAAAAAAAGGCAAAACAAATGGTGCTTTGGGGCTAAAAATTTTTTTATAAAAAGAAAAATTCGAGAGATATTCAATAATTAATAAGACACATTGATGTAGAAGAAAAAAACGGTTGTCTATAAATCAATGAAACTCCCAAAGATTCACGATTCTTGACTTCTCTAAACCTTGCGATTGCTAAATTATACTTTTAAAAAGTTATTAACAAGTCTAAACCAACATATGAATAAATATTACTTTCTCTTATTTTTATACTCAATTACATATGACAACTCCTGATTGCCTGATTATGGTCGAATAAATTTGGACCGAAAGGTCGCGAATCTTTGGGAGTTTAATTGATTTAAAGACACTTCTTTCTGGCTGCCACTTCCTGCCATTGTCCCAATAATCTTTATTTTTCTTTTATAGGTTCTTTACTCTTCGAAAGGAGGCCAGATGTCAGGAGACGTTTTCAGCCAAGAAATTCGATTTTATTGATGAATTGTTATAGCCCATGACCGACGGCCTGTCCATCTTTACGGAGAGCGACCACAACGACCATCTCTTCTATCACGAGCTCCTCCAAGAAGTCATTTCTTATGATTAGATGACCGAAGTATGCCACCATTCTTATATTTATGCTAATGAATGTTGAATTTTTCTAGTATTTATATATTCTATGGGCTGTCCTTACGAAATAACCACCAAATTTTTTATCCATATATTCTCATTTGGTCGGTCTTTTTATTTTTCAAATTTCTGAAGCATATGGGAAAAATAGGACTTTTATAATTATATCTTTCTCCGGTTCTTCATAATTCGAAAGCTCTTAACTACCACGAAGGCTGAGATATTCTTTATTTTATTGTATATTTGATTGAAAATTACTTATATCCAAAGGCTTGAGGGGCGAAGCCTTCTTTTCAAAATAAATAGCATGCGAGCCAGCACCATACTCATAACATATATTCTAATAACTGCATAAAATTTCTGAATCATATTGTTATCAGTCAGTATCGCCAATATTTTAAAAATAGAGAATTATGAAATATATCGTAAATTTAGACTTTCTTGGAGTTTTAATTTTGTTTTCAATTTAATTTACTGGTTATTTTATATACTGTATTTTGTGAACAATTATCATCAAACATTTTTTTTTTTTAATAGATTCGAAAGCACCTTTTAGGCATTTAGAGAGTCTAATTTTGAATAGTGTTCAAGATAAGATGCAGACACTGGCGGATTTAGGCATTTGCCGCCCCTAGGCAGTGGGCTCTTGCCGCCCCACTTTTAACAGTGAGAACACCCTAATCCGCCGGTATACGTACGTCTCTATCAAAATCTTTTCAACATCAAATCATGGTCGTACCCAGCGAGGGGGAGGGGGGGGCAGCTGCAAGAAGCAAGAAAAAAAAATTAAATGCTTATAAAGTGATGAAATGAAACAAAATTAGGTAGGGCAATAGCGACGGGGACTCGTTAGGACTCGAGGGTTTTTATGCCTTTAATTCGAAGGCTTTTCCCCTATATATATATGAAAAAGCTATGTCACAATTTGGACGGCCATTATCTCCCCCCCCTGGACGACCATGATCTGCCCCCCTCTAGATTTGATCCCGGGTACGCCCTTGCATCAATTACTTTTCAGTTAGACATACTAAATCTATAGGGTTTGTATTAAATTTATTCGTATAGGCCCCCTATATACTGGGTAAATAAGCAGTTTTTTCACAAATTGCCGCCCCAAGCCTGGGGATGCAGAATAAACAAAATCCAGCGAGATGTTAATTTCTCAATATAATAGAATAAGCTAATGAAAGCAAAAAAGTTTAATAAAAATGAGGGACTTGAGCTGTTGTCCACGTCTGACGTCTGATATACAAATAGTCGAGAGGTTCTTGGTGCAAATTACACATGACTGAGTGAGGGTATGAGGGGTGTATGCAGGCCATGGCGTTGGCAGCGTTGGCACCGACAAAGATACCCACTCTACCTATCAGAGGCACGGCGTCTGATGTGGTCGGCATCTTTTCCGCGACGAGATTCAGAAATACCGTTAACGAGAGTAGGATCGTCACGCCTGTCACCAACATCACATAAGAGGCTCAACATTGTTACAAAAATAAAAAAAAATGAAGTGTTTTTTTTTTTTTTTTTTAATTATTCGGGACTGAAAATGTTTGTTATATCTTAATTAATTTGATTAAGACAATCGACGTTTCGGAATAGAAATGGTTGCAATAGGGATAGAATGGTTAAATTTTCACACTGCTTGTTGCTTTAAAACGGTCTGAATAAAAAAAACATTGTGTGGTTTTATGAAACCACGATGTAAGTGAAACTTTTTTCGGATCGTATGCGTTTAATTGAAAATTTTCAGAAAATTATTCAATTAAGGGTATTAAAATCGCGTTTTTAATCTTAACTTAATAATTGGAAATTGGGAATGATTTTGGGAAATCAAAAGACGCATGTTAAAAACTGAGAAAAATATTTATTTAGTATTTGAATCATCAACTTTCCTATTTTTGTCGTCATGACTTGTGATGTCATAACTTGTAGCGTCACTGCCTTTGACGTCACTGCTTGTAACGCGACATGCTGATAGAGAAACGAAAAAATTTGTGTCGATCAAAATAAAGTTTCACTTTAAAAATTTTTATTTATAAAATCATTTTATTTGGCAACATCTCTTTCTAGTATATATATACTGTATAATAGTTAGTATATACTGTATAGTCGCTAGTCAAATTACCAACGTTTCCAGACAATCACTTTCGAGGGTTGATGATGGCTCGCGGATGTGTATATAAAGTCAAGGGATGGATATACTTAAATATAATTCGCTTTTTATCTCCACTCATTGAATTAAACGACCAAAGAAAAGAAAGTTAAGACAAAAATAACTTTTTTTGATCTGAAGATGATGATAACATCATCCAGATTTCATCTCTTCACTTTTCTTTCATAAGCCCTTTTTTTACAATGAGCTTCAAAATATTTTTTTATTTAACAGGTTTCTTGGGCACCAAGCAGAGCCAAGGGGCAGAAGATTCTGAAATTTATTGATGTCTCGGCTCTCCTGCAACTAAATAACCACGGACACCCTAACATTTTTTGCATCTCTGGTTAGTTAAAGAATGTTTGCTTTCATCTACATATATTCTAATAATACAGTAGTCTTGCTAATCCGGCCTAAAAGGGACCGGCCGTATTTTGGAAATGCTGGATTACCCGAAGCATTTAATATAATGCCAAATTTGTCTCTTTTTGCAAAGTTTCTCCATTTTCCACTCTTCATGTTGTTAGTTTCAATTGAAACAGTCACTTTTTTTTAGTTTTTCACAAGATATGCTGACTATTGTTTATCACATATTTATATGTAACAATATTAAAGGGAGATAAACGTCATTATAATTATTTTTTATAGTGGAGAATTGGAGATATCAGCCAAATTGGGATTGTCCAGGTTAATAAAACTCCTAGGATAAGACGTTTCGGCCTGAATTTATTTGGCCATCCTCAGTTATCGGGAATTATACACATAGTGCAAGTGCACATGTGATCAAACTAGGACTCGTCAATAATAAAATTTATTTGCTTCATACAAACTTTCATACAAGTTTTATTATGACGAGTCCTGGTTTGATCACATGTGCACTTGCACTCTGTGTATAATTCCCGATAACTGAGGATGGCCAAATAAATTCAGGCCGAAACGTCTTATTCTGGGAGTTTTATTAACCTGGACAATCCCAATTTGGCTGATATTTCCAATTCTCCACTATAATCACATCACAGCCACAACTAATTACATTTTTTTATTTATCTGGAAAAAATTTAACAAGTGGCTTTTCAACACTCCGGATTAGCCGGTGTGCCGGAGTATAAAAGTCCGGATTAGCAAGACTACTGTATTATTATTTAACGTTAATATATTTATTTTTTATTTGTTAAATTCACAGTTCCACGCAGCCCCATCCTTGAAAAACTAATTTAACAAGCCCTGTTTTAGAGAAAAATATTCCAAAAAATAAAAATTTCAAGACGAGGATTGTTACAAAATGAATAAACAGATCAACGAAAACATTTCTTTAATTTAATTTTTGGTGTAGATCTATATATACGTGTCTACTAATATCATACCTTAATTTGCCCCATAGATGTACCCACAAATGTATAATGGGGGGGGGGGAGGGGGTTCAGGACCTATAATTTCCCCTACCCCCTCTCCCTAGGCAGATATATTAAGGGAGAGAAAAAAATTTTAATAAGTGGGATCTCTGTTCTCTTTTAAATACCTTCTTAAGACCATCAAGAGCTAGAACTATGTAATGTTTGCTCCTTGTTTGATGACTGTTTCTATAGATATAACTTGATTGTTGCTCAAATTTTAATAATAATAATATTTTGCATATTATAAATTAAAGGTGGAGCCTGATCTTAAATTGGCTACCAATCATTAAGAGTCTAAATGGCCTCCGATGCCGAAAAGACCTAAATAAAATTTAAAAAAATTATACATATAGAGATATATAAATTGTACTTTAACTTATATCATAAAATATCTAGGCCTGGCGGATTTGCACCCCTAAACTCTCCGGGGTACGCCTATAATTTTCCATATAATAGGTAAAATTGCATTTTTCCTACTAAAAGATGATAAACATTACGTCTAATCATAAATATGAAATTCATCAATTACAAGTAGAAAGACCCATAAAAAGAGAAGCAACAAATGATTGAGTGGGTGAATCTCTATATATATAATCTCTAATAAAACGTTAATATTTTTATTCTATACCAAAAATAGGGTGTCCCGGGTCAACCACGATCCTCCGATTGGTACTCAGGTGCCTAACCACTAGACCACACCGACATTCGATATATAAGTTCTTATGACTCACTTGGAAACAAATATAATATCTTAAATATTATATATAATTTCTTATTTATTAATCTAATAAAACGTTTCCTGTTCAGGGATGGGGGTTCATTTTTATTCTAATTGACAAGTTAATACATTTTATAACGATTAATCAAGTTGAGCTCATGAATGTAATTGTAAATTGAAAATCCCGAGGCCGGAATCCCCTATCAGTGGATTTGGTTTAATCAACAGCCAATCATATTAGTTCGAAAAAAAATTAACTAAATAAAATGCTACCCTTTTTTTTTATTTAAAAAAAAAAGAATATTTAAGAAAATCATATTGATTAAAATTCGTAAAGTAATTAAATTCTATTAAGGATTGACAAAATGACGTAGATTTTAATTACGCACTCTCTTAACAAGAAATAATTAAATTCCAAACATATTAGAAACATTATTCCATAATTAATGAATTCATATAGAGCCTTTTGATATGAAAGAAAGAATTCTTAGGTCAAGGTTTTGACAAACTATAACATTATTCCTATATTAATTTTAAGAACTCTGTAAAGGTACAGAGGTCATGAGAATTAAAAAAAATTCCAAATAAGAGAGCGAATTTTTCATAACATTTAAAATTTCGACTCTCGTTGAAACATTTTGTAAATTAAAATATACTAGGGAAGTGATAAAATAAATTCTTTTCATCTAAAACCTCTTTTCCAGATCAATTAGAAATATTAGAATGACATAATTAGCAAAATTAATTTGTGGAACCGGTATATTAAAATCAATGGAGAAAAAAGTAGAAGTAGCCAAAAGTACACGCATTTAGTATTCCTTGCCCTGGGAAATATTTCTTCATGTTATAAATATTCTTCATATGTGGATGCGGAAGTGAAAATGGACCTCTGGTCGGCGAATTAAAATTTATCGGTACGGGCATTTTAGATCAAAATTATCGATTTTTGGGTTTCGATTGAATACAATTCTTCAATATTTCCTCTACAGGTTTATTCGGTAATTTTAGCGATGAGAATCGGATAAATAATACAAAATAATCGATTTAGTAACCTTAAATAGTTTTTATTAAAGCTTTTGTGGTTTGAAATATTATTATTAAGAGAATTTTTAATCATAGATCACATTTTTGAATTAAATATTTATTAAAAATATATAAATACTGACAAGTAAACTTTTCGACTGCTTATTCTGCAGTACTTGATAACGGCTGCAGAATAAGCAGTCGAAACGTTGTACATTATTTATATATTTTTAATAAATATTAAATTGTTTAAATGCGTTTTTCTCAAAATCCAGTTTTTTATCTAAAACTTTGAAAGGCTGTAACTTTTTTAGTTTTTGAGATATCATAGTGGTTTTGGTCTTAAAATATTTAGGCAATTATTCTCTACAATAAAACTACTAACTAAATTCGTGAAATTTCATGATAAGAGGTCTCTTTTCACTTTCCGCATCACATATATTGTATTATTTTATTGAAAGTTTTTAGTGTAGACCAGTATATAATTAAATTAATTTAAAAGTCAGTAGTTTTTTTCTTGGTCAATTCACAGATGATAATTGAGGATATAAATAAAACGAATTTCTTAAAAATTAGTTTTATATTTCAGAGCATCATTTTGGACATCTGGCTGACAAGTTTCCACTTGTTTCGTCAAAATGAACTGCCGTCTTCAGAGCCAATTTTAACTCTTCACTAATAATTCTTATAGTAGAGAAAGCAAAATTTCAACAAACAAAAATCATAAAAAAACCTTCAATCTGAAAATACAGACCACTCCTTATGCCATATTCCAAGGTAATAAACATTTATTTTATATTTTTCAACTAATTCCTTAAATTATATACTTTTTCAGACGATATAAATCTTAAGTCCAAGAAAAAAACTACAGACTTTTAAATTATTTTAATTGTTTACAATTTGTTTTATATTCACACTCATTTTCTAGAGGGAATCATATCAAATGGAATATGTAACTTCTCGGTGCTCCTATGAAAATTAATAGCACATTCTCTAAATTATACATATGAGGGGTGGCCAAAGGGTCGACCGCGGTCGATCGGTTGACCGCGAATCCATTCTTAGTCCCCCGCCTGTCTGATACGTCTTAACTATAATCAATTTGTTCGGTTTCATAAGATACAGTGGTTTATTATAGTGATATATATGTTTATTTTAAAATTAAACTTATATTTGGATTAAAATTATTACTTTTATTGTTAATAGATATCCCCCCCCCCAAAAAAAAAAAAAATTTAAAAAACAGGTCGCCTATATTGGTTACAACTTTGGTTGGTTGGCCTATGATCATTATGATGTTATTTTACTCGGCCTCGGACTTAATATTTTCTCTCTGTACATAAATTCAATTATAAGTTCATAATATTTAATCTAATCTTTGTTTCTTTTTCAGAATGTTTCTCAATAAAAATTCCCGAGGATTGAATAAACATTTAGAGTACTATTTTTGATTACTTTTCTCAATTGATCTATATCAGAACTACTACCTCTTTTATCTCTATAATTCGCTATAAGAGTTTTTATGAATATTCTCCGAAAATCTTTCAAGTTACAAAGAGAGGGCTTTGCAAAGGAAAAGCCCTTTAGGGACACAAAACTACTTGAGAGTTCAGTTTACACTAGAATATTAATGATAGTGAAGAAAGGAGAAAATAAAGTAATGCCAAGGAAACAAGGGGATTCAAGTTTTTGACCCAAACTTATACCCATTTTGACATTATGGATGAAGTATAAAATAAAAATTGACATCCTCAGTCGTGCACTAAATCCGTGTCTACCAATAGGCCTTAGAGCGACATAGTAATAAAACAATAAATTTCGAACGTCTTGAAGTTATTTTAACTTTTTAGTATATTTTTGCTAAATTATCTTTCTCTAGTTTTTTTCTAAGGGATATAATTTTTTTTAAACAAAGTGGGAAGCCGAAATCCACTTGAGAATCAAGTGTTGGGATTAAGTAAACCCTTTGGCCTCATAGTCAGTCCTTCATCGAAGCATCTCTCTGCTCTTGTTGATATTATTACATAAGTGTTTTCTGTTTAAATAAAAGGAATTAATATTCTAACTTTGTTAAATAAAATAATGTTTCTTTAAGGGCAAAAAAAAATGAATTTTTTTTAAATTTTAATACTTTAAATGGATATCTAGATTCATTTTGAGGGAAACAATAATAATTTGCAAATAAAAATTTTAAGTTGTAAAAAATAAACGCAAACATTTCATAAAACCATTGAGAAGGTGGTTTTAAAAGCAAAAGAAAAAATAGTGGATAAAATATATTTATGCTAAAGGTTTTTTAAATTATAATAACATGTTACACAGTGCGCCTGAGTTTTGATAATCAGTGGAGATGCTTTTCTTTCAGATTTTGTGCCTCTCTTCTCACAACTAACCGAGAGCCACCCTCCTATCCCTTTTCACTGGTGGCGCCTTCCCTCTGCTGCCACGCAACGCGTCTCAAGACCTATTGTTGCCTACTCTCCAGGCGCTCAGGCAAAGAATTCATATTGCAGAGGTATTAATTATTTCTTTATACATCACTGGCGACCCATGCAGTGGCGTAGCGAAGGGAGGGCAAGAGGGGGTCATCATGCTCCGGGCGCTACTCACAAAGGGGCGCCAAATGGTCCGCAAAACAAAAAATTACTGGATAATTTTGACTCAAATTTAAAGCCTAGCTTGAGCCTATGACTTTATTTATTAATTAATTTGCGAGTATATTTTACATATAATATTATATGGTTTTCGAATTGGGGGGGGGGGGCGCTAAAAAGGTATTGTGCCCCGGGCGCCAGTTAAGCTCACTACGCCACTGGATCCTTGAACTCTCCTTAACAATCTAAGCGAATTAAATTCTTTTCAGAAAATTTAAAAATAATTTTATTACCCTTGGATTGGAGTTTTCTCACTTTTTTTTTTAAATAAATTTGATGAAGACAACAAAGAGGAGTTCTTTTTCTGAAACGTCGATATGTTTATCTAAATCAATCAAGATACTGAGTTTGTTTTCCCCTTTCAGAAGAAATTCGAAAATGAGACAATTTTAATTTATTCACTGAACAAATATTTAGCATCTTGTAATCTTATAAATTCATAAATTAATATATTCAAAATTTTAGGGTGCTCCTTATTTGTATGGGATTTGAATTGGATTTTAAAAATATATCGTATAGCCTACTTTCTAAATTTGTTACAGTTAGCCTACAATTTTCATGTCAGTCTGCTCATGTTAAGTGAGATCAAAATTAACAGTGATAAACAAATTTTTCCACCAAAAGCTCAGATAAAAATTCCACATTATCTAAGTATTTGTATTTTGAAAAATAAAAGTGAAAAAATAAGGATCACCCTAATATTTATATATATACAAATAACAAATAATAGCGAATAAATAATTATTTTTTTAAGATTTAAATTAACTATTAATCTATCTTCAAATGAGCTTTCAAACAGACAGAGAACCAAATTGATTTCTCGAAATTTATATATATACAATTATATATCTTCTTAGCTTTATAAAAATGGGGCTGCCATGAAATAGTTTTTAATATTTTTTTAATCACTTTATCGTAGTAATATAAAGAAAGATGCTTTTTATATAAATTCAGTGAGATGTTTTAATAATTTTAACTAAAAAACTAAAAATAAAATTAGCTCACCTGATCTGAATAAAAGGGGAGGGTTGTTTTGTTTAAATTTCAATGGGAGGGGCCTAATGAATGCCTCCTCTCGAGGTAGGTGCCTGTTGCAAGTTCACATTTTCATTATTCCCCTAATTCTAATCCAAGTGTTTGTTGTTCATTTAGGACAGATGTACGTATGGCATTACCTAGAGTGAGTTTCTCGCCGGAATCCGGGGGCAGAGTGAACCCAAGCAAGGCCATCGAGCTGATCAGTACACACGGGACGATCAGATTGAAGAAATAATAAAGGGTTCGACGTCGAATTTGGATGGTGAACGTGACATCGACGTAAGGCTCCGGACAGCACTGGTAGACGATCGTATTCTTTTTACCAGGCATGCCTGCGCAGACAACAACAAGCCAACTAATTCAATATGAAGAATTGTCATTCACACAATACATTTCTTTTTAAAACAAATGGTGAGAAATATTTTAATTGATAAAATTGCGAAGTAGGCTAAAATATACACACTTTGATATGTATTTAATATTGAAAATATTGTTAAACTAACGGTTATAATCCGAGAGAAGTTGCTGTTGATGTTACAAGTTGAGAAAGAGCAAGACTAGCAAATAAAAGAAAGCTTTTGGATGCTAAATGCCGAAAGGAGACGTTTCGGACAAAATTTATTCGTCCATCTTCTGTCCTTGTAGGCTTACATTTATTTTAGGCACAAAGTTGTCATTGGTTTTATAGCACAAAAGTCCGTGCAGATGTATTTTTTTTATAAAAGAGCGAGTGTTTAAGTCAAAGTGAGAGTCTAATAGACTCTTGCGCAACAAGTCCAATGCCAATATTGTGCCTGAATTATATATAAGTCTATAAGGACTGAAAATGTCCGTCTTTTCGGGATTTCCCATCCAAAGGCTTCCTTTTCTTTGCTGCTCCCGTACTTGCTCTTTCCCAACTTGTAACGGTTGTTTAGTGAAAAAAATTTTGACACTGCATCTCATAACCGAGTTTTTATTTTTAGCCCTATTTCGCAATCTTGTGCATTTTTTAATAAATATTAAATTGAAGGAATGGTCAGAGGTCCGGGGAATTTAGAGAGCAATTTTAGGGGAAGGAAGGGGGTTAATGTTTTTGCAGAATTTTTGATAATAAAATAATCAGGTTATTATTAAAAGTTGCCATGGGAAAAATTCACCAAATTCGGAGAGATGAAAGTTATTTTTTGATCATTTTTTTGTACATATTGACATGAAAAGTCTTTTGCTCAGGGGCCCACATCTTGTGGGTACGTGGATGGCGATCCACGAGCTGCCCTAGCTGGGACTGGCAGTACTTTTTTTTTGTCATGTCAGTCTCTTTCCTTCTATATTTTCAACAGGCGTCAAAACGTGTATATCCAACAAAATCTCTAATCGAATTTTTGACATAAATCTCTCTCTGTATATTATATACATATATATATATATATAGAATCAAGAGAAAGTAAAAAACACAGCAAGTCTTGAAATAAAATTAAAATACGAGGTGCTCTAAGAGATGTCATTAAATGCAAAGAATAAGATTACATATCTCAAATATGAAAACAGTTCATAAAAAAAAAGTTCATAAATGTCAAACAACTAAACTATGAATAATAAACTGGTTTGTGACGTTCAATTAATTTAAGTTGTTTTTATGGTGTGACAGCATAATTGAATCTTAAATTCCTTTTGAAAACTAATAAGTTATGCAGATAAATGCAATTGCTCTGTGTACATTCATTTGTCTTTATTTTAACTTTGAGACTTGTTAATTTGCTTTAAGTAAATTTGCCTTAAAATATTTTTAAGTAAAAAAAATATGGCGTGATTGTCGCACAGCACACAACTTTCTCTTCAGTAAAATACTAGTACTTTTTGGCCGATTTTGTTCAAAAGCTTCGTGTCACGTCCCAGGGGGGTACCTAACTTAAATATAAAATTCCAAGGGCCTAGCTATTTTCGTTTTATTCACAGACAGACCATTTCGCGAAAACCACTTTTTTGGATTCAGGGGAACCTCAAAACGTATATCCATCAAAATCTCGACATCAAATTTTTGACATGAATCCAATACTTTGTCTCTCTATAAATATAACATAATATAGGTAAGAGAAAATAAAAAATTGATTTACATTTAGGCTATGATTATTTGCATACTATTGAATTGGCTCGATGTTCAAAAGCTTTATCAGGATGCTGGGGTATATTCTTAGGAATAAATGATAAATCTAAAATCAAAATAAACCTTTGTTCGTCTTTAAAAAAACAAGCAAAATTATCTTTCTAAATTTTACGCATCAGTAGAAAAAATTGGAAATACTTTTTTTATATAAATACCGCAAATATATATATATTTCATAGTTAAATTTCATTCATAAAAGGCAAATACGATCGTATTAAAAGATAAATAAAATCCAATTTCCAAACTCTGATTAAATAATATGATAAAATATTCAAAAAAAAAATTATTGATTTAATTTAATTGAAGATATTTTGGATATATAAATTCACATCTATTGAATCTAAGCCCAGCCCTCCACAGAGCCTAAACATATACTCTTTATTTGACTCAATAATATTAAAATTATTGGCTTATTATTACTTTTTCTTAGCTTTTATGTTATCCTAAGTGTTGCATTGATGTTAAAAACTCGAAATGGAGATTTTGATAGAAATACACGTTTTGAGAGTCTCAGATTCCAAAAAAGTGGGTCCCACAAAATGGTCTGTCTGTGTGTCTGTTATCTATTTAAAGCAAGAAGGAAAAGAGCTATGGAGTTGAAATTTGATATTGAAGTTAGCTACCCCATTAAACATAAAACAAACTTTTAAATAAAATCGGTCAAAAAGTACTAGTACTTTAATCAAGTACTTTTTGAGTTTTTTTTTGGATTTTGTCAAAATTCGCTCCAACGATTTTGATTAAAATTCATAAATCAATTATTTTTTAAATGCTCTTTTAGATGTATATTCTAATTTTGCTCTCACAATTGTTTGAAGCACACTTTTATCTTGTACATGTTGAATTCTAATGTACAGTGAGGGACAATATAAAGTCCTAACTATGCGTTTTCTACTTGTGATTACTTCATTGTTTTTAAAAAATATTATATATTTTTTAATGGAAACTTTCATGATTCAAATCTAGAAAATTTCCAAAAAATATTTTTATTTTCTTCTATAAAAACAATGAAATAATCACAAGTAGAAAACGCATGGGTGGGACTTAATATTGTCCCTCACTATACTGCCGGAAACTAAATATATGTTGACACAAAAAATTAGATCTGACAAGCACAGAATACATCTTTAAATTACCTAAAGTAAATCTGTCTGACAGATTTTTTTGTGTCGAGATATATTTAGTTTCCCATAGCACCTTAGTTCCAAACTTGACCACTTGCGTTTTCAATTACCTTTTAAATTTTGACAGTTTGATTATTTTTTAAAATTTTAATTTCATATTTGGAGATTTTATACACAATTTAGAATCCTAAATAAATACAAAATTTCATAAGAATTGGAAACATTTTTTTTTTAATGTGTAAAAAATCCCCCTTTTGAATCGAAATTAACATACAAATCCCCATAGGGATTTAACATTAGCTCTATGGAAGGAAGAGCCGGAAAGTAAATTTGAAAAATCTGAAATATATCAATAAAGTGTATTTCAAATAATTTTCACTAAAATTTTTACTGATATACTTTTTAAAGAGCATCTAAAAAATAGTTAATTTATGAATTTTAATCAAAATTGAGTCAAATTTGAGAAAATCGAAAAAAAAAGGAAGTTTAATGTTGTGCAATCAGACACACCAGATTTTTAACGAATAGAAAAAGGTTTAAAGCAAGTATAAAAATTGTAGGCGGGGTCTATATCATTTGTTTCTCCCCGTAACCTTTTTCTATTTTTTAACAAAAACGTGTCAGCCTTATCAATAGTTGATACTATTTTGAATAAACTTTTGGAAATTAAATTTCATCAGAAACTTTATAATTGACCACTACAATTGCTTTTTACCTTCTTTAATCTCTCCAAAATATTAATACTGTAGATGATGACCTTTCAAATAAGATGTAATCAATTTAACATTTTTCATTCCTGAATCAGACAGTCTTAATTTATTGAAGACAGGTTAAAAATAATAATAACGTAGAGAGAAAGAGAGAGGTAAAAAGCGTTTGTTTGAAATGCGATAATTTGTTACTGTCTGAGGGAGTCTGAGAGTCGAAATGCATCTTTGATTAATTTCGTCCGTCAGTTGGACGATCAATCAATCATTTCGAACGTTTTTTTTTTTTTTTTTGCACGATAAAGATAGAAATTCACTCATCGAAATTGAATTCAATCGTTCATTCATTTATGTCAAATGAAATGCAAAGAACAAACAAGTGAAGAGGATTAAGCTTATATTATTTTTGAATTAGCATTTACCAAAAGAAAATACTTTTTTCTCTTCACTAGATTAAGGTTCAAAGAGAATTGAACCAAGTCTTAGTGCAAAAAAACACTTCGCGCAAAATTATCTCTCTATCTATGTGGGTAATTACTCCCTCCTCGCCGAAATAAAAAAAATAAGTAATGAAGATATCAAGGATATAAAGAACAAGATATATTTCTCTTCTTCTACTTAATTTCATACAAATGTTTCGGCCGATATTCCGGCCTTCATCAGGGCATGAGCTAAGCTCGAGAGAAACAGCACATGTCTTGATGAAGGCCGGGATATCGGCCGAAACGTCGAATATATTTCCCTTCTTTCTTCATCTGCTTTATTTCATTCAAATGTTGACGTTTCGGCCGATATTCCATTTCAAACGCCCGATTTGTATGAAATAAAGCAAAAAGCAAATAAAGAAAAAAATATATTTCTCTTCTGCTTTATTTTATACAAATGTCGACGTTTCGGCCGATACTCCGGCCTTCATCAGGACATATGCAATGTTTACCTTGAGCTTAGCACATGTGCTGATGAATACTGCTTTATTTCATTCAAATGTTGACGTTTCGGCCGATATTTCAGCCACTTGTATCCTGATGAAGGCCGGAATATCGGCCAAAACCTGGAATATATTTCTCTTCTTTCTTCTTCTGCTTTATTTCATTCAAATTTTGACGTTTCGGCCGATATTCCAGCCACTTGTATGAAATAGAGCAGAAAGCAAATAAAGAAAAAAATATATTTCTCTTCTGCTTTATTTCATACAAATGTCGACGTTTCGGCAGATACTCCGACCGTCATCAGGACACGGGCTATGCTTGCCTCGAGCTTATGCTGATGAAGGCCGGGATATCGGCCGAAACGTCGACATTTGTATGAAATAAAACAGAAGAAAAGAAATATATTTTTTTCTTTATTTGCTTTCGGGTGCTTTGATCTCCTCATTACTCATTTATTATACGTTTAGCAACTGCTTTTGGAAATTAAAAAAAAAAAAATATTTTTCTTGAAAATTAAATTTTATTTTTAATATAAAACTTTAAAACCTAAAATTTCTCTGAATCCGCCTTTGCTAGTGTGACAGCACATATCACACAATTTTCGATTAAGCTTGTAAGTTGTACGCGCTAGATTTTTTTTTCTTTTTATTTTCTTCTGGCAGTTTAAATACGAGAGTTTTGATCGATCATTTCCTTCCCATTTCATGTCATTGTTGAGGAATTGCTTATCTAAATCTGAAAATCTTTATTGACCCTTTGGGCCTACTTTTTGCCTGTCGATCGCTTTATTTTACTTCCCTTTATTGACAATTTGCCATCAAAATAGAAATTCATGGCTAATTATTTGAAAGGCGAGGCTAGTCATATTGTCTATGACCCTCATGTTTTAATATCGTCTTGGTTTGTTTGCTTTGGCAGGTTTCGATGCGCTGGGTCACATTATAATACCTCTAATATTGGAAGCCACACTTTGGCAAATATTGAGCGAACGTTTTGGTAAATTTGCATAAGCGAATTGAGAGAGACGTTATAGAGCAGGAATTAGGGCCTGCAAGAGACATGAGGTGCAACCGAGTTAATTATTCCATCTCTATGACGGAAATTCGCAACTGCTCTTGTTCTTATTCAATTATTCATTTAATATTTAAATGATTCATTTTTTTTCTTTGCAATCATTTATTTTCTCACTTTCCTAATTTTAATTAATGGTTCTTAATTTTGTAATAATAACATTTCCAAAAACTAGTTACACTGATGTAATTGAGAAGATGATTTTTGTTATCTCAAATGCCACAAGAAATGATTCTCACAAATGTATTATTGGATGAAAAGCCATGTTCTAGACCCAAACTTAAAAAGTGAATATAATAATTTATCTTATTGTAAATTTCCATTTTTTTCAGTTATTTATGTCGAGCTCGACGACGCTGTACAGCATGGGGCCGCCTCTGACTAAAGCCAGGTCCTTCTCCTTTTTCAACACTACAGTGCTGCCTGGCAGTGCTTTGTTTCGCAAGTGAGATGGCCTCTCATCAAAGAGATGGAGTATCGCCTCGCAAGAACACTAAATTAAAGTGTATTGCTTTTCGCGTTAAGACATCTATCGAAGCTTAGCTAAACTAGATTCCTATGAACGCAACCTACACTTGGCACTGATCAGAAACAACCTTGACACAATTAAACGCACTGGTCACAAAATTCTCAAAACTACGGTTGTGTGTTGAAGCTGACTGGCACCTCCACAAAACAACTCGCTAATGTGAAACGGCTAGCCCAAGTAAGTATAAATGTTGAGCACTGGCAATTGATTTCCTTTCTAAGAGACATCGCTACCTTTGGTTAATTTCAATCCATAAAATTTATCAATATTATTCTAAATTTTAAATGTTCATAAGTAAAGCCAGGATTCCTATGCAATTGCATATTCTATTTGCTAAAATGTACGTCCCGGAAAACCAATTTTCCATCCGAATCATGCCCCCTTGTCACTTTGTTTTATATTGCATATTTTTGCATATTTGGTGAATATTGCATAAAGTTGCATATTTAAAACTTTTTGCACTCTTAAAAACATACACTTTAACATATTTCGGCAAAAGTTTTATATAGAGTGTGTCTTGATCTAAAAGTCATGTTATCTGAGCAATGTTCGCACCAACAGTATGTCAGGAGTGGCCAAGAGGCCCTCTAAGCTCGAGGCAAACTAAACACATGCCCTGATAAAGGCCGGAAAAATAGACCGAAACGTCGACAATTGTTTTTTTTTTTTCTTAAGCGAAAAAAGCTATTTTCTTTAATTGCTTCGGCTGTCTTATTATATTACTGTTTTTTTTGTATACATTAATTTTAATTTTTATTGCAAGACCAATTTTTGTTTTTACACTATTTCCTTCCAAAAATAAAACCCGATTAGTTTTACATCAGTAAAAATCATGATTCGGCCGATTTTCCTTTAATTGGAAGCTATTTACTGGATATTTTTGTCCTATTGTATATATATATTTGATATTTTAATACTTTTACTGCATATTATATGGCAAATTTAGGGATTTTTACTGCATAAAAATCCGGGCTTTAATTCATAAGTAATAAAATATAAAATTAAAAAAACAAAAACAAAAAAAAACAGATGCTATATTTTTGAATCCCATGTTAAATCAAATCTTTTTATTTTGTTTCAGGTTTTTCCTCTAGCCTTTTTTCTGATTATTAGAAGACAGATACAATGACCTAGGTTAAAAGGAAACACAGATATTTGAGATAATTAGGAGGGCTTTGTTAACAAGAAAGAAAAAAAGGAGCACCCAGAATTATGTCACTTTTCATTAAGGTACAAATTAGAAACAAAAAAAATATTTCAACCCTTCTTAAAAAAAAAAAGAAATATGAAAAGACGTTAAAAAACATGTCAGAACAAAGAATTATGACATTTTTTATTCTCATTTGTATTTAATCGATGTACAGTGAGAGACAATATTAAGTCCCTCCCAAGCGTTTTCTACTCGTGATTATTTCATTGTTTTATAAAAGAAAATGAAAATCTTTATTGGGAATTTTCTAGATTTAAACTATGAAAGTTTCCATTAAAAAATATATAATATTTTTTTTAAAAACAATGAAATAATCACAAGTAGAAAACGCATGGGGGACTTAATATTGTCCCTCACTGTACATAAAACAAAGGGTCAAATAAGATTCGTATAGCCTAAAAAAAAAAAGCTCGGACGAAAAACGGCGCCCCGGCCGAGCTATGCCCCCCCCCCCCCCCGCCCTCAAAGGCTAGTTACGCCGCTGATTAGAAGTCAAGATTAAAATTTTTTTTTTTTTTTAAACATTCACACTTTTTTCTCATTCCCACTCACATTCTCACATTCATACAGTCTTTTCGGCAACTTAGGCCATTTAAGACTTTGACGATAACCGTTATTTATGAATTTATCTATATTGGGGTCCAGGCATTCTTATTTAAGCCATTTGGTATCCAAATGGCTTAAATAAAATCATCGGACTGCCTGGGGTCCGAACCCGCGACGTTTGGTATACGAGATTAGCACGCTAACCTCTACGCCAAGCCCCGAGGGCAAGATTAAAATTTATAAGCATGGGAAAATAATTATATTTTGTTACCATGGCAACTATTTCCCCTATCTTTCCTATGTTAGAGCGAATTTTGAGAAAATCGAAAAAAAACTGAAAAACTACATCAGTAAAGTACTTTTTGGCCGATTTTGTTTAAAAGCTTATTTTCACCACCATCCAGCGGTGTGTGTAACTTAAATATAAAATTACAGCCTCATAGCTCAAATCCTTTATGTTTAAAATCAAACACAGATACACATTCACACACACAGACAGACACAGACCATGTCGCGAAAACCACTTTTTTTGATTCAGGGGACCTCAAAACGTGTATATCCATCAAAATCTCGACATCGAATTTTCGACATGAATCTAATACTTTCTCTCTATATATATTAAATTAACATATATAGAGGTAAGAAAGTAAAAAATTTATTTTTATGTTCTATATTAAAATAATGTCTACTTTTTACCATTTCTCTAAATTTGAATTTGAGATAAAAATTGATTTAAATAATTTTACCTCTTTAAATAAATTATTATCTTAATAAAAATAAAACTTTATATGAGATAATAATTTCAAGAGTAAGGTAAAGGAAAATATTAATAGAATTATTTTGCTCTTTTCTGACATCTTAATACCTTTTATATTTCATCTTTTATTATAACAGCATAATCTAACTTGTTTAACTAATTTCTGCAGTAAACCTAATTCAGCATTGAATCCGGAAAATTGCCCTCGTCTTAAAAAAATATAGAAGATTTGACAAATATCTAAAAAGAATAAATGTTTCTTCAAATTTTTAAAGTATGAACTTTTTTCACCTTTATAAAAATCTTATTATCACAGACTATAAATCATTATCTATTGATAAGAATTGGGAGATTTTAAATCCCACCATCACCCATCTACTATCGTTTTCAATGGGGCTTTTCAAAAAGTTATTTTTGATTTAATTTGGTCGATCATGGCTTGGTATTGAGGATAGATATGGTTATTATTGCACTATCTATTGCACCCTCCGTTGCCTGTGCTTTTGGTTTCTGAACACTTGTCCAATCCCCTGGTGTTAGAAGAGGATCTAGAGATGATGAAGGGCTTATTTCCCACTTTCTCTTAATTGGAGATGTTTTTGGTTATGATGGATTTTTCGTAAAAAGCCCGACTTGAACACGAGATGTGAGGCAATTTCGGATCCTTAATCCTCTTAGTCACGCACCTCCTTATCATGGTTTATAATTTTGCAGCTTGCCTGTCCATATTTTGTCCGGCCTAATTAATAGGTTATTAATTCAATGTTGACTCATTTCTAACATCATTACTCGTACTTCTTGATAACAATATTGATCTATTAAAGTTTTTGTGGTTTATATTATTATTATTATGGAAGTTTTTAATTTTAGACCATATTTTGTTATTAATTATTTATTAAAAACATAAATACTGTACAACTTGCTGCTTTTATTTTTTTTTTAAACACTCACACTTTTTTCCCACTCACACTCACATTCACACACATACACACAGTCTTTTCGGCAACTTGGGTCATATAAGACTTTAAACGATATCTTATTTTATGATAAATATATATTTGGATTTCAGACAATCTTATTTAAGCATTTGTGCTTGAACCCGCGACCCTTGGTATAGAAGGCAAGCACGCTACCAACTACACCAAGCCCGAGGGCGTTTGACTGCTTATTCTGCTGTCGTTTTCAAGTATTGTACACTTGCTCTGACTCAAGTGAACAAACCTCTAAGGAACCGTTACGTGCACTTTATATACAACGACGACACCCCCATCTACAGTCATTCCAATGAAGACACAATCTTCAGCGCCATCTACACTCACCCCCATGAATTTAGACCTATCATATTACAATAAGTTTTTTAAATTGATAATATTTTGTACCAACTATGTTAAAAAATCAAATTCAAAAAACTTATTGGAACATTATGCTTTTTATGTTACATTTGCTTTTATGATTGTGTCTATCTTCATGGGAATGAATGTAGATGGCGCTGAAGTTTTTGTCTAACTTCATTGAAATGACTTTAGATGGCAGTGATGTCGTTGTATATAAAATGCACGTAAAGGTCCCTTAGAGGTTGGTTCACTTGAGTCAGAGTAATTGTACAGCATTTGAAAACAATTGCAGAATAGGCAGTAAAAACGTTGTACAGGATTTATATTTTTAATAAATAATTGATAACAAAAAAAAAAAATGACTGAATTTTTTATATTTAAAGTAAGGCTATTCCACCGATTCTAAGCTTTATAGTAATTATAGAAAAATACTATTTATCATCATTATTCTTTTTTTATATATATATATGTTTTCTGGAAAGATGGAATATTTTTCTCCATAATCTTCTTTTTTTTGCATGGAGCAACCAACGTCTCCGGCAGCTGGCAAGACCAATGATGCAGACAAGTTAACGACCCAGATGAATGAAGAGAGTGCAGGAGTTTTTACTTAAGAAGAAAAAAAAAAACAGATTCAAGCTATTATTATTTTTTTTTCTGTGAGAAGAAATTTTCTTCAAAAGTTTTTAATTCTTCTTTTATAAAAGAAAAGAAAGTCATTAAAAACATCTCAATAAAGCACAAAGTTAAACTGCTTAGAGGTAGAAAAAAAAAACCTTTCGGTAGATTGACTTTTGCGACAAGTCAAGTCGTAATTCACTCCCCTTTTGCGCACCCCATTCTGAAATCAATACCTAATTATCTTGTTGAACAAAATCTTCTAACAATTGAATTACACTTCTTATTAAATAATCCTTTTTTTTTGGCCCACTTTAAAGAAGAAAAAAAAACAACAAACATTAATTTATATAATCTAGTTTAAAGTTTAATCAATTCAAACAACAGAAGTATTATCATGAAAAGGGAGCGAAATCCTTTTTTATTCATTATTTTTTTTTACCAAATATGAAAACAAAGCATTAAGCCTCCTGATATGGATGTCCATTCATTTATACGCTTGAAGAAAGATCCCAAAAAGGTTTCTTTTGTATTTGGTCATTAAATGAATATAGTTAAAAAAAATAAAAGATGTTCTAGTACTATGAAGTTTGTTAAATCAATTCATGTTAAATAAGAGGGGTTAAAGCGGATAAAACAATATTCATGTCATATAAACTCTAAATTGAATTTTTACTTTCTCTTATTGGTACCTCGGGAATCGAGTACCCCAACATACGAGTTATTTGAGATACGAGCTGTCGAGTGAGCGAAGTTTTGTTTTGAAATACAAGCGAAATTTGAGATACGAGGAACGGCCAGCTGCGAAAAAAGTTGCAACTGGTCGTGGATCGGAGCTATTTAATGACACTTGCCTAACTCATTTGAGTTACGAGCAAGGTTCCGAATTAAACCCGTATCTCGAGGTATTACTGTGCGTAATGTTAATACATCGAGAGAGAAAGTATTAGATTCATGTCAAAAATTCGATGTCGAGATTTTGATGGATATACACGTTTTGAGGTCCCCTGAATCCAAGATATCACCGAGAGGAAGGCTTGAAACATATTAATTGCTGCTTAATTTGTACAACAGGTTTGCTCCAGGGCATGGGCGTAACTAGAGAATTTGGCTGGAGGGGGCCATGGGACCAGCTATCCTCCGGGGGCCTGGAAAGCCCCATATTTTCTCAATTTTTCTTGGGGCAGGGAGCTCTCTGGGAGGGGGGGGGGCGCCGGACACGAGCCCTCTAGTTACGCCCATGCTCCAAGGGCGTGGTTCTCAATAAATATAAGGTTGAGGAGGATGAAGATAAATAAAAATCTGAAGAGTCTTCGTCTGGCCCCATTACCTATATGTGCACGAGCGATAAAATTTCAATTTCTTATAAAATTGAGGGCATATTTGTTTCTTAAGCCCGCATGGTCTTGAAGAAGGAGTCGTTTGAACTCCGAAATGTTTACTCATAACGGGAGGAGATAATTCTAATAAATTAGTCTGAAAATCATCTCCTTATATTTATCCTCATCCTTCTCAATAATTTCCTCCAGGCTGTCCCCTCCCCCCCCCTTTTAATTTTAATTTCTTAACAATTTTATCTACAAATCATACCTATTATAGGGCTGATGGTCAAATTAAGGCTCAAATTTATCTTACATTGGAGTTTTATTCTTTAGAGGCTAACCCACCCACCTAATCCATTTCTGATTTAATATCGGGGGGGGAATGATTAATTACCCATTATTACTTCCCCCTCCGAATTTGAGAAAATTTTTCTTGGATTAAATAATATTTTTAATATAATTTTTTTTTTTTAAACATTCACACTTTTTTCTCATTCACACTCACATTCACACACACATCAACAGTCTTTTCGGCAACTTAGGCCATTTAAGACTTTGACGATAACCGTTATATTAGTAATATATCTATTGTGGGGTCCAGACATTTCTATTTAAGTCATTTGGTATCCAAATGGCTTAAATAAAATCATCGGACTGCCTGGGTCCGAACCCGCGACGTTCTGGTATAGAAGGTAGGCACGCTACCAACTACGCCAAGTCCCGGGGGCTTTATTTTTTTTTGAATTTTTTAAAACCCCCCCCCCCCCCCCTTCTTTTTTTTTTTTTTTATGGGGGGGAAAGGGGGATTTCCCCCTGGAAAATTGAGAAAAATATTTTTCTTGTAAATTAAATATTTTTTGAATATAAAAATTTTAAAAATTAATACCTACAAATTTGATTTGTATATATATTCTGGTAAACAAGTACAGAATGCAAGTTTAAATTATCAAAAGAGAAAGTTGTGTGCTGTGCGACCAGTCACAACAGATTACCCCCGGCTTTTTTTTTTTAAACACTTTCCATTCACGCTCACATCAAACACATCCCGGCTTAATTCAACTTTTAAATTAAGCAGCACAACAATAAACGACGCTAGAGTGCTCTAGCGGCGAACACATACACTGCTTGCGGTCCAACTCTCCCTCCTTTTCACTTGTTAGTTTTCTAATGCTCGTGTCGCGTTGTGTATTATGCAAAAATATTTTAGTCGTTTGTGTTCTTTGAAAATAATCAAATTTAGATATAGTGAGTTGAATCTTTTATTTAAATAGTGCCAGATATCAACGACTCTCTCCTGGAACAACTATTACTCTCATCTCAGGTATTTAGCAATTATTAATATCCTCTTTAAAAAAATCTAATCTCATCATTCGACCATCTTTAAAAAAAAATAATTTTTTTTTCAACTAATAAGCCAAAACGATTACGTTCACCAAATGAATCTTTTTAATTTTTTTCATTCTACATCTTGTAATATATAAACAGCTTTAAGCCATTTGGATACCAAATGGCTTAAATAAAAATGCCTGGACACAAATGTATATATTATCCTGTGAGTGTGAATGAGAAAAGTGTTTTTTTTTTTTATAAAAAAAATATATATATATATATATATTATACAAATAACGCTTATCGTATATGTGAGTGTGAATGGGAAAAAAATGTGTTTTTTATTATTATATAAACAGCTATAAATCAACTTTCAAAAATAAATTTAATTTATTTTTCTTTCTTGGAAGTTTTGTATCATCAACCAAGAAGGAAGGGGAAGACAAGAAGGAAGGGGAAGAGACTAACCTCCCTCCCTACTCTTCCCTCTCTCTTTCTCCCTCCCTCCTCATCTCTCCCTCCTCCTCGTATTCCCCAGCCACACAGGCCTTCACTAAGCTTTTTTATGTACTGGCACCAATTATTGGCATCCGCGGAGGAGGGAAATGGACCTCACTAATTTTATTAGATCCAGGCAGTGGCGGATTAATGCCATTTTGTCGGGGGAGGGGCGGTTTTTTTTTTTAATTTTTTTTTTATTTAAGGACCCATCTATGGCCATTTAGAAAATACTAGAGTTTTAAAATTTTTTAATTTTTTTTTTCAGAAGTGTGCACCTCTACGACATAGTCATTTTTTGAGCTTTTCCTATCCGAGATTTCGTTTCTTCATCAGTGAGTAAATTCTATTTTTTTTTTTAATCAGGCTCTTGAGGTCATTAATTGAGAGCTCCTATTAAATAGGCAGAATTATTATCTCTCTTGAAAAGAGTTTTGCATAACTACAAGGCGCTTTTTTTGCAAGTGCTGCCTCTGGTGTCAATTTCGTTAATTCTCTCCTTGGCTTGAATTTTCATTTTGAAAGAGAAGGAATATGAAAATGTTCCGTTTTTTTTTTTTTTTTTATTTCAAAATTCGATTGCCAGGTGCTCTTTATTACTGTATTTTTCCAATTCGAATTAATTAAAGATTCTAAATGCAAATTCTGGCATAGTATTAAGGCGCTTCTGATAATTTTGGGATTATTAATTAACTAGGAATGGAGTTGATCTTTTTTCGGAAATATTTTTCATACCTAGCCAACATTAACTAAAGTTTTCAGTAAGAGCCAGAAAAAAAAATCAAATTGTGGAAATACAATTTTTTTTTTTTTAGAAAAAACACACTTTTTTCTCATTCACTCTCACATCAAGGGCGGATTCGAGAGGTGTTTCTCGGGGGGGGGGGTAATTTGGTGTGACTCGTCGCACAGCACACTATTTTTTTCTTAATTTCGGTAATTTAAAGGCGCATTCTGTACTTGTTTGCCAGAATATAAATATAAATCAAATTTTTAAGTGTTAATTTTTAAAATTTTACATGAAAAATACATTTTTTTTCGAAAAAAAGTATTTTTTTCAAATCTCAGGGGGGTAATTACCCCCTTTACCCCCCCCCTTGTATCCGCCCTTGTCTCACATTCACACAGTCTTTTCGGCAACTTAGGCCATTAAGACTTACGATAACCGTTATTTAATAATATATATTTATTTGGGGTCCAGGCATTCTTATTTAAGCCATTTGGTATCCAAATGGCTTAAATAAAATCATCGGACTGCCTGGGGTCCGAACCCGCGACGTTTGGTATACGAGGTTAGCACGCTAACCTCTACACCAAGCCCCGAGGGCGGGGGCGAAAATACAATTGCTTACTATTTGAGACCTAACAAAAACGAACAAATTTTTTGATATTTGCCATAAAGTTATTGGAATTCAGTATAAAATCGTTTATCATTATTTCCTTTAATGAGCTCAAATAGACAAACTCCTTGGTTTCCTCGATAAGATAATAGCAGATGGTAGGGATCAAAACCTACTGGTCCAGACCAGTAAACTTCTCAGATAATTGGAAGGGTTGGGATTGGCATCGACGAAACTGCTGACTAATGGATCCTCTCGGCACACATATCCTCAAACATTCCTCAATCAAAATCGAATTATATAAAACTATTCTCAATTATAGATGCAAATAATCGATTATTTTCACCATTTTTTACTTTCTCTTACCCTATATATGAAATATATAGAAAGAGAAAGTATTGCGATCATGTCAAAAATTCGATGTCGAGATTTTGATGGATATACACGTTTTGAGGTCCCCTGAGTCCAAAAAAGTGGATCCCGCAAATTGGTCTGTCTGAGTATGTCTGTGTGTAACAACTTTTAGCATGAAGGAATTGTGCTACCCGATTGAAATTTTATATTTAAGTTAGGTACACTCCCAGACACTCAAAATTACCTTTTGAACAAATCCGGCCAAAAAGTACTAGTACTTTACTGATGTACTTTTTTAGTTTTTTTACGATTTTCTCAAAATTCGCTCAACCAAAATTATTTAAAATTCAAAAGTCAATTATTTTTTACATGCTCTTTAAAATGTATATTCTCATTTTGCCCTAAAAGTGTTTTGAAGTACTTGTACTACATAGGAAAAAGTTGAAGATTTTTCAGTTTTTTTCGATTTTCTCAAAATTCGCTCCACCGAAATTGATTAAAATTCATAAATCAATTATTTTTTACATGCTCTTTAAAATAATCCATTCTGGTTCAGATAAATTTATAAAACTCTTTTCTCAAATTCTTGGTTGATTCGTACCTTTTTTTTCTAAATTATCTATCAATTCGGACCTCCTTTTGACTTTGACGTTAAAATGGAACTCCGCCCTTTAGATATCCTTTCATGTCCCTATACAAACATTCAATTTGGCTTTTTACCAGGATCAAAAACAAGCTTTAGTTTATGTGCCAAATCAAAGTGCGAATTCAAATTCCCTCCCTTCGTCCCCTCTGATTGCATTTTTAGACAAATTAATTGATCAAACTGAAATCGTGCCTACAAATCACTTCCACCATTTGCATTATATACGTAAATACACAACAGTATCAGAAATTAAAATTTTAAATTTCGCCCGAAACATCAGTACTGGCCAAGATTAAAAGACTGATTAATTAAAATAAAGCTAATCTCAGCCAAAAACATCGGATTATTTTTGCCCAGAGTCGGGGTGAAATCAAAAAAATGCGAACCCTTGACCTTTGGTACCAGAAGCTAATGCCCTAGCAATGAGCCACAGGTCAAGGGCTAATTAGAGGTTAATCTGGCCTTTAATTTGTCATTATTTCGGAAAAGCTTCAACATTTAGAGAGTCTCATCATATACATTCAAGCACAACCTTTGACTGCTTTAATTTGTTTAGTGTTAGTGATTTCATACCAGTGCTATAACATTATCTCACCAACTTGACTAAAATATTTTTTAAATTATCTTTAAAGTCAAGAATAATTTTAAAAAAGAAATTTAATTAAGATCTTACACAGTCGGAGCTGAGTCAAGGAAAAACGCCATCACAGGACTTGAAAGCCCTCAGGAAAGAATGTTCTCTTCAAGTAACAAGCCTCTTATTCCCGATTATATTTTATCACGTTCTCGGAAAAATAATTAAAAGAGTTTTTTTTTTTTTTTTTTAAACCAATTTTCTATTCATTATTTAATGAAACCAATTAGAAACGAATTTATTTATTTATTTACCCGTTTTATTTTTTATTAAAGGGGTTAAAAAGTTTTTGATAATTATAAGTTTAATAGCTATAATGACCAAATAACAAGAGAGAGAGAAAGTAAAGCTTAATTTAATATTTATGAAAAAGAGGTGGTAATGATTTGTTAATGGGTGGCTAAAATATTGAGAAATTTTATCTCATTATTATTATTATATTATTATACCTCTCCCTTACTTTACCCTGACAGAGAGAAAAATGTTTGAAAAATTATTTAAAAATAAATATTAAAAAAGACTTAAGATGTTCACCTTTCAGGGAGGGATTAAAGAGAGGGAGGGGGAGGGGGCGACTGAGAAAAAATTAAAATAAAAGATTTTATGTGACTGATCGCACAGCAGACAAATTTCTCTTATCTTCGGCTTGGTTAAAGTTCATTTATTATTCCATGAAACCTGTTTTTTTTACTATCAAAAAATTTTCATCCCCCTACTTGAATCTTCCAACCAACGGCCCCCACATCAAAATTGCATTAATTAAGAGGTTTATTATGCATTCCGTTACACGATTTCCGGAAAACTTAATTAACTCAACTTTTTTTTTTTTAAATATGAGAACAAATGTAAAAAATATGGTGGACTGGCCACAGCACATAACTTTTCTATTACCCTTCGGTAAGAGAAAGTTGTCACCGTGCTGGTCACACCAGATTTTTGTCGAGATATATTTAGTTTCCCATAGCACCTTAGTTTCAAACTTGCATTTTAAATGTCGGCTCTTGAAATAAACTAAGGTTATTTTTCAAAATTTTAATCTCATATTTGACATTTATACACAATATAGAATCGTAAATAAATACAAAATTTCATAAGAATTGGAAAAAAAAATTTTAAATGCGTAAAAAGTTCCAAAGGGACCCCCTTTGAATCGAAATTAACATACAAATCCCTATAGGAAATTAACATTGGCCAAATGCGAAGATAAGGTAGAAAAATTTAAAACGCGAGAAAGAGAGAAGATAGTTTTGTGAGAGAGAGAGATATGTTTTCTCCGAAAAAAAAAAAAATGGGCGTTTAAATAATAATTGATTTTTAATCTAATAAAAAGAAAAAGATTTAAATTCGGTTACCATGGCAACCATTTATTTCTCCTATCTTTCCTATGAAGCACAAGAGTAAAGTGTGCTCAAACAATTTTGAGGGCAAAACGAGAATATACATTTGAAGAGCATCTAAAAATAATTGATTTTTATCAATTTTAACTCAAAATCCTTGGAGGGAATTTTGAGAAAATCGAAAAAAACTGAAAAAGTACATCAGTAAAGTACTAGTACTTTTTGGCCGATTTTGTTCAAAAGCTTATTTTGAGCGTGTGGGAAGGTACCTAAGAAAAATATAAAATTTCGATCTGTTAGCTCAATTCCTTCATGCTAAAAATCTGTCCACACATACAGACACACACACACACACACACACACACACACACACACACACACACACACACACACACACACACACACACACACACACACACACACACACACACACACACACACACACACACACACACACACACACACACACACACACACACACACACACACACACACACACACACACACACACACACACACACACACACACACACACACACACACACACACACACACACACACACACACACACACACACACACACACACACACACACACACACACACACACACACACACACACACACACACACACACACACACACACACACACACACACACACACACACACACACACACACACACACACACACACACACACACACACACACACACACACACACACACACACACACACAGACCATTTCGGGACCCACTTTTTTGGACTCAGGGGACCTCAAAACATGTATATCCATCAAAATCTCGACATCGAATTTTTGACATGATCGCAATACTTTCTCTCTATATATATATTACATATATACATAGGTAAGAGAAAGTAAAATTAATAAGTAAATAAAAATTTTATTTCTACCTAACTTATGTACACAAATTAAGTAAATATTTCAGAGAAATATAGGCTATATTTTTTTATTAATTTTATATTTAATATAAAAATATTTTTAATAAATTCAAACTCTCCTCAACTCCTCTCTTCAATCCTCACCTCGAAGAGCAATAGAAAAATGTTTATCTTTACGCCCTCAACACTTAATTAAATCCTTCATTGGGCACTTTTAAAAAGTTCGCCACCAAATAAAATATTTGTTTTTTATTTTTTATTTAATATTATAATTCTTTTTATTATATTTTTAAACAATTTTTTTTTTTTTTAAACATTCACATTTTTTTCTCATTCACCCTCACATTCACACACACATTCACACAGTCTTTTCGGCAACTTAGGCCATTTAAGACTTTTAACGATACTAGTAAGTTTAATATATCTATGGGGGTCCAGGCATTTCTATTTAAGCCATTTAGAATCCAAATGCCTTAAATAAAATCATCGGACTGCCTTGGGTCCGAACCCGCGACTTTGGTATACGAGGTTAGCACGCTAACCCCTACACCAAGCCCCGAGGGCTTGAATAAATTGGACTGATAAATATTTTTAATGCTCTGTTAAATATAACTTCTCTTTGAAGACCAGGAATAAAGACTGTAGATTTATTATATATAGAGAAGTATGGTCTTAAAAAAGTAATTAGTCGAGATTGTAAAGGCGTCGTACAAACGTCGTACTACGTCGTTCATTTATGAAGGGAAGAAACCAAGAGCTCAAATCCCTCCAAGACAAGTTTTTTTTTCTCGCTCAAATTGCTTTCTAAAATTTCAAAACAATTGTAAACGGTTTTTTCAAAGACTTAAATTAGTATGTTTTTGTTTATATAATTTGCTTCCTAAATAAAAATTGTAAAAATTACCAAAATTTTTTTTACACTGTTAACTCAAAGTAAAAATCCGGGAACTAAATCTGTGTCCCGTAGACAATCATCTCTCCGCTTTTTAAATTACATTTTTAAATAGGAAATGGATTGGGTTATTATAAAAATAAAGTATTTTCATTGGATAAACAAAGGAAACTCCCTAATAATAGAAAACCGGGAATACAGAGAGGTTATTTGGTTGCCTAACTGAAAGGGGCTTGGTCTTTTGAATGCGATTAAAATAAAAGATAATGGAGCTGACTCACCTATTAAATACCATTCGCCATTCGTAATGAAATCGGACAAATCGCCGCCCTCTTCGGAGTTGAGCACGAGGTCCAGCTGAAAGATCAAAACAGGCAGAGCATCAGAAAAAAGACTTTTGTAAATATCCTGCCTCCACCATCCAATGGAAGAATTAAAAAAAAAAATGTTTGAACCAGGCATGCACCAACATCAAATCAAGCTCTCTATTCTAGAGGGTCACCAATGAGACAGACCAAGTGGACTATTCAATAGAGAGACTCCAATTACTTCCAATTTATTTAATTTATTTATTAATTTTAAACTCATTTAATTATTTATTTTTAAAAATTAAAACAAACCCTCAATGCTAGAAAAAAAAAACATTTTTAATTATACTAAGTTATTATTTTTTTTTTATTAAAAAAAAAAAGTGATTCATTGCTGATTAATTCATTTATTTATAAATTCTCAAATCGAAAATAAATTTCTATACATGTTTTTTTTTTTATTTATTTATTTTATTTTTATTTTTGATTTAAGAATTGATTTGGTGATATGGGAGAGGAGGAGAGGGCGGTGAACCCTTCCCAAGGGGAATTAAAAAACTTTTATGGAAATTTTCTTTTTTTTCCCAGAAAATCTCGTAATTTTTTTTTAATTTGCATATTATTTATAATTATCTTTTTAGAATACATAAATGATGCTTAAATTTCTGGGAAAAATATGTTTAAGTTTTTTTTTTTTTTATTTAAAAAAATTAGTTTATTTTTTATTTATATAAAGGTAGAATATTTATAAAAAATGATCTAAAAATAAGAAAAGAAAATAAATAAATAAAACAATAATGAATAATGAACTTAGAATGTCTCATTGGAAAGAAAATATAGCATTCACGAACGTAACAATATTTTTTCTAAAAAAAAAAAAAAAATAATAATAAAAAAAATGAAAAAAAAAGACAACCGATTTATCGACTGCCATCTTCTCTTTATCGATATCTACAAACATATTTCTCCAATTTATGGACTGATAAATAAAAAAAAAAAAGAAATAAAAAATAAAGAATAAGATCGAAAAGGGAAAAAAGCAAGAAACGGCAGAAGTCGTCAATAAACTACACGCACACGCAAACTGACACACACGCAGACAGATTGACATGCTGAGCGAGTGCACCTTGAAGCGAGTGAATCGATTGCATTTATATCTATATATTTCTGTATATAATATATAAATATATAAGACGAAAATGTACAGAGACGCCCCTCAGAACTGCCCCAGGCTGCTGACAAGTGGCGAATCGGTCGTCCCAAAGAGGATAAAGGGCCTAAGGGCGCAATCACATGCCCTCTCAAAGGAGGCTTTCGCAAAAATCCCCAATTAAGTTTTTTTTTTTTTCAATTTGATGATTCAAACGTCTTATTTAAATAGGTTTAGTCCATATTCTTTCTTCATTTAATATAACATTTTTTGTGTGGTTTTTTTACTGATACGAATCAATCTTTCCAGCTTTATTAAACACTGTTAGTAAAACTTAATCCCTTATGAATTTACGAAAAAAAGTTTAAAATTTAAAGAAGTGAAGAAAAACAAAATACAACCCAAAAAATTGTATTATAAATTGTGTAATTGTTATATATTGGTGTCTCATCTAAACATCCCTTTATAACTTTCATTATAAAATAATATTATAGTTCAAGAATTTAAGTATTAAAATACAGAATTTACTGTATTAAAATAAATGAAAGAATTTTTAATTCATAGGAGGGAAGAATGGATTCAAACACCCGGAATCGCCCATACTTCTATGACACTATGTACAGTGAGAGACAATATTAAGTCCCACCCATGAGATTTCTACTTGTGATTATTTCATTGTTTAAAAAAAAAAATATAATATATAAATTAAGTTGTATGCTGTGTATGTGAGATTGGAGTTGGGAACACCTTTACACTTTTTTTTTTTTTTATTCAGGCAGACGTTTCGGTAACCATAAAAAACAAACAAACTTTCATTGGCACTGAAGATGGCAACCGTTATCCCCCCCCAAATGGTTACCGAAACGTCTGCCTGAATAAAAGTGTAAAGGTGTTCGACAACGCTGGTTTTATTCTTCCCAACTCCAAAATATAATATATTTTTTAATGGAAACTTTCATGGTTCAAAACTAGAAAATTTCCAATAAATATTTTCATTTTCTTTAAAAAAAAAAAACAAATGCAATAATCCCAAGTAGAAAACGCATGGGTGAGACTTAATATTGTCCCTCACTGTACAATACGTATAAAAATATCTGTTATATGACTTTGACATGATTGTCTAATGGTAAATGAAAAATCTGGTTAATCTATATAAATTTATATAAATAAAAAAAAGTGAAAATGTAATGGACAAATGTTTGTATGTAGTCTATATATATCCACAATCTTTTTAAAATTAATTAGGCTATACATATAGTATTTGAAACGGCGAGTAACGTAGTAATAATTTGAATCTCTTAAATGATTTTGGAGAATTAATTATAATCAAATTTCTTCAATATCTGAACACAAATCTATACTTTTCCTGTTGGCAGCTTTATGGCCAGCTTTCCTCTGTCCAGCCATAAATAGACTCTACCTTGAGTCTTTCCTTGACATTTTAACACTTACAATGCAACAAGAAACATAAATTGCCCACCGAAGGTGAGCAGGGGCGCAACCCCTGCCTAGACGGGAAATCCACCGAAAGCGAACTTTGAGGCTAATATTTTAATAAATTCAAAACAAGATTGCGGAAAGGAATAAAATATCCTCAGAGAGCAATCATCTGTCAGAAGATTGAATATTTTTTGGGGAAAAAAATAAGCTCATTCAACAATGAAGAATATATAAGTCAACAAGACCAAGGAGGATAGGTCACCACCAAGAACAAGACTGAGGAACGCCAACAGGAAACTATCGACACTGAATTTTTTTAAAGATTATCGTTATTATAGGGAACAATTTTTTCTGAGGGTTAGAAGGAGGGAGGCAAATACAAATTTTTTCTTTATCCCCATAATTTGAAAAAAAATAACTTAGGTTTGCTTCTTCTAATCAAAGCCTCTTTGAATATGTAGGATGTTTTAAATACCGAAAAAAGTACTCTTAATAAAATTGATTTTGCTTTTATATAGAATCAGGATTGGTAAACAGGAAAAGAAAAATCAGCAGCTAATTGTATTTCATTATTTTTATTCCCATCACGTTGACGTTTCGATCCCGGTTGGGATTATCATCAGAACAGATTTTTCTTCTCCTCTTTACCAATCCTGATTCAACTACCAGCTCTACGTATCTACTTTTATATAGAACTTATATTCTTGTTAGTTAACATATTCCCATATTGGAGGCCCAGGGCTCGGAGGGTCGGACTCTCAGACGGTCGGACTTTCAGAGATAAATTCCTAATTAAATAAAAAATTAAATTATTTTTTTAAGATTGCACAGACTTTAGATGTTTCAAGAAAAAAGGAATATTTAAAAATAATTTTTTCTCTCTTTTTGAAAATATAATTTAAACCGTATTATACAGCCCAGGGGTCCGACAAGGCTCTCGACGGCCCTGAGGTAAGGGTATATGATTTTCGCTTGCTTACTCTTCCTGGGGACTTCCATAATGAAATCAATACCCACCCTAAATTAAAAAAAAAAAATAATAATAAAAGAAGTTTTTATTAACCTAAAAAAGAATCTCTAGCTCAACATCCAAGGCCAACCAAGTCGGTTGGCGCTAAGGAGGCGGTATTGAGGTGTTGTATATTCAGTACACCGCGACCTCTCAAACATTATCTCGGAGAGAGCGCTACTTCTTAATTCAAGTAGCTTACCAAGTAAGCTAGGTGAACCTCGTACTAGACCCCAATGAGAAAAATTCTCTTGCCGGGCCCGGGATTCGAACCCAAGTCTCCACGGCAGTTGTCGGACGTGCTAACCACTCCTCCACATTGTTGCAGTTAGTGTAATTTTTTTAACAATAAAAATAAACGAGTATAGAGTGTATTGTTTTTTGTATTTAATGGCAATCTTATATGATTTAATCAAGCCATCCAATATTATTTCTATTTTGCCCTTAGAAATTGTATCAAACTCAAAACCCTCTTGGATGAAGAATGAAAAACTAATAAAAACAAAACAAAATAGCCTCTCAATAACAATCACTAAAAACAAATCCGATATCCGTTTCTCTATTGAAAACAACTTGTCATACAATAATAACTTTTTTACTGTTTTTTTTTTCTCTCTTCTATTCCGATTTCAATTATTTCATATTTCTTTATCTACCTTATTATTAGAACAAAAAATAAATTCAAGTCTTGTTTGCAACAACAACACCTAGAACATGACTTAAACTTTAACTCTTTAAGACTTAAAGTTTTAAGCTCCCTTCTCAGTGTTCTTGTTGTTGAAATTAATGACGACACTTGAAATATATCTTGCTACTTAATACCTGAAGACAGCCAAAGGATATCCGAAACGTTATAATTAAATACATCAATTCTCAATAAAATGAACAAGAATAGTTAGTTGAATTATTCCAAAAAACTTGAATTGTCAATCATCTCTATCTCTTTATTTAGCCTAAAAGCCTGTTATGTTAAAAAAATTCGATATATGAACGCGTGAAAGTAGCAAACAAGATTTATTTCTCGAGTTTTATGAAGATTTTTAAAAGAGAAACTTTTAGCAATAATCGTGTGGTTTATTTTAGTACAAAATATATACAACAACTTATCTTTTCAACTATAATAATAAATAACAACGCTATAAGTTTAATCAAAAGTTTTTTTTTTTTTTTAACCAAAAACTAATATTTAATAATATAAAGACATCTGTTTGGTGAAATAGTAGAAGAAAAATAAACAATTTTTCTTTAAATAAAGTATCAAACATTATAAACATAAAAATCTCTATATTAAATAATTATTTTCTGTGCTTTGCATGATTTATTTTAAAGGGACACTACCCAAAAGGTACACTCGAATTTTGATAAAACCTTTACCATTAAAAGTACTATTAATTTAACAAAGAACTATACTAGTTTTATCGGCCATCGAGCAGTTGAACTTGGTCAAAAGTGTATGCGCATGTCAAATTGTACATTCAACCATAAAAGTTTGTTTTGTTTTGATTTACCAAACTAATAGAGTATTAACTAGCTGTTAAAATAAATCCAATTAATGTTTTAAACATGCTTATTAATTCATATAAAACTAGTAAAATAATAGAGACTCCGATAAACGTTTGATGATCAATGAACTTTTATTTCAATCTTTTCAATGTTTAATATATTAATTCGTTTTAAACAATAGATAGAAAAGAAGCGGACGGCCAGGTAATCAGTCTCCACTAAAATCCTGTTAAGGAAACAGTTTCGGCTTTAATGGAATAATGCCATCCTCAGTTCAAAAGTCGAGAGTATGACAGAGCATTGAGTCAAATAGTGGAGTTGTCAAGTGCCTTGTCAAGTGGCTCAATGCTCTGTCATTAGAGTTGATACTCTCAACTTTTGAACTGAGGATGCCATTGTTTCATTAAAGCCGAAACTGTTTCCTTAAGATAGAGTTTTATTTCGTGGAGACTGATTACCTGGTCGCCCCCTCCTTTTCTATCAACTGCCATTTTATTTCTTTAAATCTTAATTGGATTTATTTTAACCATTTTTAGTTAATATCATATTAGTTTGCACGTATAAATCAAAACAAAACAAACTATTATGGTAGAATATAATATGTCATAGGCATTTATCACATACTTTAATAAAAGAAATTGATTTTCGGTTTAACTATGGTTTATTTGTAAAAATTACAACGTTTCGGCTAATCATTCTGTGGTCTTCCTCACGTACAATTCAGCTAAGACTACAAAGGTTGTTAGATGTATGACAACCATTGTAGTCTTAGCTGAATTGTACCTGAAGAAGGCCACAGAAAGACTGGCCGAAACGTTGTAATTTTTACAAATAAACCACAGTTAAACAAAAAATCAAATTCTTTTATTAATGATAACAACTGTGAAAGCTAAAACTCCAAAATCCACATACTTTGTTATATTAATAGGACGTAGGGAGTTATAAGTAATGCAACACATTTTTTCTGAAACAGGGGTTGTTTTATTCAGCATTCAAATACACCATTATATTCCCCAATCTTTTAGCTACACATTATTTTTCCACATAATACGGCTTTACGCCACCTTGAAGTGAGAGCCTGTAGAAGAATAATGTTGTGTAGCTAAAAGATGGGGGAATAACATGGGGTATCTGAATGCTGAATAAAACAACCCCTCCCTGTTTCAGAAAAAAAATGTGTTTCATTACTTATTGAACTCCCCTGTACTTTCAATGGTAAAAGTTTTATCAAAATTGGAGTGTACCTTTTGGGTAGTCTCCCTTGTTAGAATAAGGCGTTTTTATTACTTGTGGTATGTAGTAGTTTTCGATAATTGGATGTCTGCGATTATTTAGTGTGAGAAAACTAATTAATCAGTCTAAAAATAAATCGCTCTGGATGAAATATTAATATTAATTTTAAGGATATTCGCAAAAAATAAAATTTCTGGGCAATTTGAAATAGACAAAACAAAAATAACATCAACGTGAAAAAACAATTCGAGAAATGGTCAATTAATCGGTTGACTGACTAATTTTAATAGTTTAAGTCTATAAAATACCATCCTTGGTTTTTTTCTTATACGTTTAAATTAGAAATAACTACTATCAGTATTAAACAATTTTGGATAAAAATTAGTAAAAGTGCCAATATTAAATAATGTCTGTTGGAAATTTTATTTTGAAAAATTTAAGATATATTAATATCGACGTTTCGGGAACTTTGTGTCACCCATCATCAGGAGAAAAGCCTCTTGTCTCCAAATGCCGCAGAAATGTCATTGATAGAGACATTAATTTAATGCTTTCTCTTGATGATGGTGGCGTCTTTCAAGATAAAGTAATTCAGAGGATACTCTTTTGTTCTGGACAATCTTCCAGTTAAATAAATAATTTAACCCCATATCCTGCTCTATTTTTTTATTGCAATGTTCATTGAAATGAATTTTTTAATGTGATTGCGACCTGAGGATGGAACAACCGAATCGCCGAAACACCGCCCCATGCAAAATGGGCACCCAAAGCTATTCACGCAGTCCCCTCTTGAAGAACATATGCCGCCTTACGTGAGGGGCTGTGGGATGGATAAAAGACTAGAGGAGAGGAGGGATCGTGGATGAAAAGGCAAAGAAGCGCTCACTCACGCTTTAACGAAACAAAAAATAAAAAAATAAAAAATCACGCACACGCACACGCACATTGACGATGAATGGACGCCTTGAAGCAAAAAGCAAAAGACAAACGCCACTCAACTGTTTGCTGTTAAGAGGACCCATAACATAACAAGCCTTGTCCCATCGTTATACGCATATTTGCAGGATAAACAAGATTATAATAACAATCTCTTAGAGAAATTGCTAGCATTAATAATCACACAAAAAGATCTATTAAATATTAATCTGTGTACCGATAAAAAAAAAAAATTCTCAAGAATATTTTGGACAATTACTGTACATAATAACATCTCAACTCACTGTTACTGTTATTAATCAGAGAAAATATGTAATTTTCTTTGAAAAATCAAATTTGTAAGGTTCTAGTTCTGACTATTTTGAAAGAAAGAGATGGGGGATGTTCTTTTATAATTTTTCAAGATCATCCTCACACCTCACGTGATTTAAAAGTCTTTATCCAAATGATTTTATTAAATTCATTGGAATGCCTGGGATTCGAACCCACGGCCCTTTGGCTTTAAGACTATCAATATTGACATTCGTCAACACCTCTAACCTCTCGGTTATGGGGGGGGGGGGGAGTTTCGTGGGATTGTAAAATGCAAGGTTCGGATTTTCCTAGCCTGAATAAGACAAATAAGTGATAACACTTAGCCACTTTGGCTAAGACTGATAAATTCATTTTAAATTTTGACAAATGGACGATGTTATGCACGAAGGAACCAAGCGCCATTAACATACATCTGATTGTTTGGAGGGAAAGTGGTGTAGGTTTTACGTGAAACATATTTATAAGTAAAATTATTTCGTATATGTGAGGTTTCACTGAGTTTAACTACTAAATAATTTTACCTACATCTGAGATAAAGGGCATTTCATTTGCACAATTGTAAACAAACTCAATAGTATTGACTTTTTTCTTGTTTTATACAAAAAAAAAGTGCACAGAGTAATAATGCTGTGATTTTCATAAAGAGGTTTTCCCTACAAGTCAGCGGTCTAATCTCAATTTCGATCATAATCTCGCTTGGTTCCTTCATGCATGACATCGTCTATATCTATTTTCAAATTTCGTATCTCTCTTTCTCTATATTCCTGCGCCACAAGATAGATTTGAAAGAATTAAAATGTTATAAATAAAATATTAATCCCAGAGTCTGTGTGACGTCTGTTGTTTTAATTTTATTATACCCCCCCCCGCACTCTATCCTATTGAAATCCGAAAGATAAATAAAGAATAACTAAACGTAGTAAGTTAATATGACTCAGAAAATCAGAATATTCTAGAACAGAGTTTCTGAAATTTTTTAACTGAGTGGGTTATTTTAACATTCAATAAAAAATTTTTATTCGTATAATCAAGCAAATTTTTGTATTTTCTTTTTTTTGAATCTAACTGTAATGGCTTGGATGAGAGATATGGAAGTCTTTCCTCCCAAATTATTCCGCGGTGCGGGGTCGGCGGATCGTACTCTTATCCTCCACTTCTCCCTAACCAAAGAGGTTGTCTCCGACAGGCCAGAGAGATATGGGAGTATGGGGAATAAATTCATTTAAACAACAGGTTGAGAAATTAGTTAGAAATTTTCTCCCTACATTCACATTTTCAATTTATTAGACATTACAAATAATCCAGAGTGTAAATTTTCAAAATGTTTCAACGAGACCGAAACTTAAATGATATCTAGGTTTCTATCTTGATAATAGCATCTTCAATTTTTCTTAAAAGTGGTACAGTGGTACCAATTTATGCTATTATAAATCGAACTCATGAAATTCCTTGCTTATGAAAATCGACATTGAAACACTTAATTGTCCCACAAATTCCGGACAAACAGGGGCTGAGAAAAAATCTAAATTTAGACAGAATTTTATTAAGATTCCAAGACTATTTTTGAACTAAAAAAAGAGTATTTGGGTATAGGAGACTTTGCAGCCAAGGAATTAAATAAAAAACTTTTATTTAATTATTAACCGTCAACGTTTCGGTCGCAAGTCACGACCTTCCTCAGGACGATTAATTGTTAGAATACAAGGTTGACAGTTGCATTATAACAATTAATCGTTCTGATGAAGGTCGTGACTTGCGACCGAAACGTCGACGGTTAATAATTAAATAAGTTTTTTATTTAATTCCTTGGCTGCAAAGTCTCCTATACCCAATTCAAAGTCTACAGCCACTTCTCATCACTAAAAAGAGTATTGCTTATCTATTAATGAGTTGATAAAAAAAATTTTTATAAAATTTTCTCCTTCACCTCTGATTTCCAAAGCACATAAAAATGTACGTTATGATAAAACGCCATAAAATGGGACAAAGCAAGCATTCGTTATGACCCTCTTAACTGATATCAAATCCATGTTGAGGAGTTTATCTCTCTAACTATATAAACTAAATAAACACTATTAAAATCCTTAGTTCACTACTTATATATATTTATAAATATATATATATCGCTAATTTAGATCATTTTCTTTCTCTAAGTTCATTGTTACCTTCGTTTTTATTTTGTGATTTCAAATTTAGTTATTTTATTCGAACAATTCAACTAATGGAGTTTGGGGTCAGTGATGGAGCACCATAGCTCGTTGCCATGGCGACCTCCTCAAGAGGCCAGCAACATATAAAGTTAAATTGATATTTATCGTTTTGCTTTCTCAAGGAGTGAGGAATCTCAATTGGAGGATTTTAAAAGAACATTTTTAAGTCAAAAAGACCTCAGAAATACAAAAAAATCTTAATGTGCATTTATTTTGATATTAATGTGTATATAATAGCTTTTTTGGTTTTTTTTTTTTGGAATTTTAGGGGTATAAAATCGTTCCTCAGGGTGCAGTAAAAATTTCCTCATAATATTTATTGAAGATCACGATTTCCTCAGCATCCCCTGGGTTTAAACTCAGTTCTATTAATTAAGACGTTGGTCTCTGTAGCCCTTGACCAAATTTTTTAAAAATCAGTCCACTGCTTTGAGGCAAGATTCCGATTGTCAGCGATTTTAGATTGAATCCTAGCTGAGGCGATCATTTTTAAACATGCGTCAAATTATTAATAATATTTTATTCTTTTTATTATTGTCAGAATCCGTTCTGTTGTTATTTTCATCCTGATTTTGCACCCTTCCATCCTTGGAATGAAATACGTCCATTTTCCCTGTTAAATAGGCAAACATTAATTCAGTTGTGAAAAAGTTTGCATAACTACCAGGCGTTCTTGATTAGTGGCGCCTCTCGTGTCGATAGATAAGTATCAAGCGTTCTATCAAACAGAGCTGGTCGGTTTAAATTCCATTATTAATCTTTATTCTTCTTATTATTGAATAATTTAAAATATGCACTTTTCACTCCAGAAGTATTTTTTTGTAAATCTCTATTAAATAAATAAGTTATTAATAAATTTCTTCATCTAAATGTTTTTTTTTTTTTTTGTTTAAAAAAAACTCCTTTTGATATACATATTTGGGTATTCCATTTGATGATTTAGTAGAGTAGTTTTACTGGCTTAGACATTTTATTAAGTATCAGTGACTAAATAAAAATTTTTTTTTTCGGCACCTGAGGCTATTTATTCTGCAAGTCTATTTATTTAAAATAATATTAAACATACAAATAAACAATAGGTTATTTATTTTAATAACGATTTAATCAAACTTCTAGCCCTCGGGCTTTGGGCAGTTGGTAGCGCGCTTGCCTTGTATACCAAGTGTCGAGGGTTCGGATCCCAGGCAGTCCGATGATTTTATTTAAGCCATTTGGATACCAAATGGATAAGAATGCCTGGACCCCCAATATGGGGGGGGGGGGGTCATGGGACCAGAAATCCTCCGGGGGCCTGGAAAGCCCCATATTTTCTCAATTTTTCTTGGGGCGGGGTTCGGGGGGGGGGCAGGCTCCCCCGGCACTCCCCTAGTTACGCCCATGCTAGCAGGATATGTGCTCCCAAAAATATCAAAAAATAGATCCAAATTTTTTTTTAAGTTTATTCGATTAATAATATACTAAATAAAAGTATCTTGAATGAATAATGAATTTAATAATTTTTTAATCGTTCGAAACATGAAGCGAAACCTGACCCCCAGCATAAAAGGCTAGTGCTCTACCGGTGTGCTACGGCCCATAGCCAATCGGTTTTTTTATTCTTCCATTTGAAATAAATCTCAGCATAAAATTTAATTCTTCAATGACCGTTTTTCTATAACTTTTTCATTTTTCTTTTTATTTTAATATGGCCGTTAAAACTTTAATATTGGACATATACTGCGAGTCCCTCCTACGTCTCCATCTTATCCAACACTTTAGACTAGTTGGCCCATTAGGTTCAAGGATCAATCTCTTTTACTGCCTGGTCTTAATAGAGAAAATTAAATTTAAGCGGGCATTTAATCTTTTCTATTTAATATATTACTTGTTGATTACTCGGAAACTCTCGGCGCTTGCGTTAAATGTACTTAGGAAGGGCTAAAAATAAGAGACAAAAAATGTTATTCTTCTTCTATTTCTTTTTATCTAATCTACTCGAAAATAAAATTTATTTTAAATTTAAATAAAAAAGGATTTATTCTCAAATTTTAAAGGATAATTTCTTCGTCTTTAATTTATTGGTCCGTTTTTATAATTTTTTATATTGTTATTTTTGCCTCTTCATCTTTATTTACCAAATAACTATAAATTTTTTAATCATACAATTATTTAAATTTTTTACCCTTTTTCGGCAACTGAGACCATTTAGGGTATGAGTTTATTAAATATATTTTTAAATTACATTATACCGCTGTCTACTGAGGGACGTTCCACACTCTGATTGCTCGGGGTCACTTACCAAATAACTGAGTTACGAAAAATTTGAAAAATCTATTGTTTAATGAAAATAATAAATAAGCTAACTTATGTAGTTTTTTTTCTAACACTCACACTTTTTTCTCATTCACACTCACACTCCCACACACATTCACACAGTCTTTTCGGCAACTTAGGCCATATAACGATAACCGTTATTATTTATAATATCTACTGGGGGTCCAGGCATTTCTATTTAAGTCATCTAGTATCCAAATGGCTTAAATAAAATCCTCGCACTGCCTGGGGTTCGAACCCGCGACGTTCGGTAAAGAAGGTAGGCACGCTACCAACTACACCAAGCCCGATGGCGTATTTAGTTTTATTGTCTTTAACCTTTTCGAGTAAAGCTTTTTGAGATACGGGTCAGAGGTTCGTTTCCCGTCCCAAGCTAGAAAATTAATTTCAATTGAATTAGCTACTTATCAATCTATTGAAATAAATATGTACAGGGTCTAAATAGCCTCGGGCAAAAAAAATTAAACATAATTTAAAAAATACCTCTCAAGAAGTCGGGCGGACCCAGAGTTAAAGTTTGCTTTATTTTCTGATGATTCGCTTGCATGGAGAACAAAAATGTATTTATTTATTTATTTTTTTTAAGGAAAGATGAAAACAGGCCTTTTCAGTCCATTAAAAAACAAATTATAAAAATATATATTTTATTTCAATTTCTCCTAGACCAACGGTTTCGACCACTAATGCTGCCAGTCTTTCTCAGTGAGGGGAATGTCTTATTTTGGAATTTAGACTCCCTAGACACCTTTTTTGTATCAATAGCCACCAATGTATTCTACCGACACAGTCAAAATAATAACAGTTATGATTTTGACTGTTTGTGGCTGATACGTTGGTGGCTAGTATTACAAAGAAAGAGTCTAGGAAGTCTAGAGTACACTCCAATATAAGACATTCCCTCACTGAGGAAGACTGGCAGCATTAGCGGTCGAAACCGTTGGCTTGGGATAAATTAAAATAAAAGATATATTTTTATATTTTGTTTTTTTAATGGACAGAAAAGGGCTGTTTTCACCTTTCCCCCTCCATTCTGTGTGGTGTTTTTATATATATATATTTTTTTAACTTCATTAAGGTATTTTTGTGCATCGAAGACCTTTTAGGTATCTCAAATTTGGCAAAAATTTAATTAGTTTTTTACAATTTATATACACGTAGATATATTTTGAAATATTTTATTTAGAACATTATAAAATGTAAAAAGGATCAGAGCCCTTGGGGGGAGAGGCAAATGCCCCCCACCGCAGCTCTGGAACCGCTTATCCGATATTGGTTAATTTATGTAGGCCTATTAAATGAAGGACTAAATCTGTTCGCAGAGAACTGTCTGTTATTAACAACCACGATTTCTCAACTTCCTCCTGAAGCCCCTTAATTTTTTGAATCTCTGATGAGCAAAAATTAAAGTAAAAAAAAAACAACCTATTTTTCATTTTGACATATCTCAATAAAAATGCCTCTTCATTCATTTATTTAATTAATGAATTCCCAATTAAAATATAATACCTTGTCAAATATTGATCCTTTGACTTTTGCCCTCTACCCATAATATTTTAATCCAATTTTATTAAAAAAAAAAAAAAAAAAAAATTGGAAAAGTAATCAACTTTTTTTTCTTAAATAATTAGAACAACTTTATTGATAAACGATTGAAAGAGATTAATTAGATTAAATTATATAGGTACATGTCTATCTTATAAAACTCGTGAACCGTGAAACTTTTTTTTTCATTTTGTCACAGATATCGATTTTAACTGCATTATAAATTATGAAACGCCTGGTGGCGGGGAGGGAGAGGGGGGTTAGGGCGAGGATAATTCAATAAAGTAGAAATTACATTTAGGGCTTTTAAGTAATGACAAAAAATTTTCATGGATTAAGTTAAAATTTATAATATGAAAGAGAGTATATTTGGAAATTAATTATTGTTGAAAAGTATTTTAAAATCACAATTGTAATTTATTTTACCATTGAGTATTTTTTTTTTTTTTTTAATTTTTAAATTAGATGCAAGGGCTCATCACCTGCGAGAAAATTTTATTATTTATTTTTGTTTGCTTCTATGTTTTGAATTTATTTTTTTGGATTGCCTGGAATTCGAACTCTTGGCTTTAAGAGGCTTCAGGTGGCCACTTTGAATCTTTGGTCCGAAAATACTGAGGCATTTTAAAGTATATTTTTACGCAGATTTTTTTAAAATGAATTAAATTCGTTAACCTTTTACTTAATAGAAAGCTTTTTTTAATTAATTAAGAAATAATGAAAATTATTTTTTAGTTATAGTCCTATATAATAATATTTATAAACTATTCATTATTCAAAGATCTAAGAAAATCAATCAAATGCATGAGATTAAATATAGCTACATACTATACATACCTGCCATCTGTTGGCATATTTTCGTGAAAGTTGTGTTTTTGACTCACTTCTCAAGACCCTTAACGCCATCTCTTGGCAATGACATGCGAACAACTTTGTCTCCTGAAGCCCCTTAATTTTGACAATGTTAATACCTCTAACCATTGTCACGGAGTTTAGATAATCTTATTTATTTATTTATTTTTGCTGTTGGTCTGAGACCATTCCACCATAAATAAATTAGCTATTATTACATAACATTTGTTCTAAAGTAATTGCTGTTCAATAAAACAGGAGCAGCCAAAAAAATAAAAGCCTCCTTTTTTTTAACTATATTTTGAGACGTTTCAGGAAAATTTCATTTTCCTATCTTCAGGCTTTCATTATTATTTATGATCCCGGAGTTATTGGGACATAATACATAATCATAAATTCAGAATAAACCATAGAAGACATTATTAGAGATATATATATGCTTATATACAATATTATGTTGTTATATAACCTTTTAATTTCTTTTTCTTTTCAGAGTTTTCAACTGAATCAACTTCTAGGGCGGAAGAAAGTACAGTACCACTCCAACAATAAGAAAGCAACTCATTGTCTTATATGTAAGTACTCATCATCCAAAATAATCGAGATCTTCAAGTTTGTTTATTTATGAGCGAATTTTGAAAGGGAGGTATTTTTAAAAAAAAGTTTTAACAGTGATCAAGTGCATATTATCTCTTGAGATATGCGTTTTCCCATTTGCTAATAGAACCGTAGGGCATGTCCTTTCCCTATTTGCACCAATAGAAAAAGAAATGGAAATACTATCTCTAAATCCAGAGCTTGGAAATGCTCTCAGCAATTCCGGTCCAGCGTGATATAGCTATTGAATAGATTTACAATAAAATATGTTTTTCTGATTCAGCGGTCAACTATTTTAAGAAATTTCAATGCATTGAAATAGCGATTCATACTTCACACTAGAGAAGTGAAACTTTACATTCACGATAGGTCAGATGTGTTCAAATAATTTTCGATGATTAGACGATCTATTGAATTTTATACTTGAGGTATAAATGTGTTGTCTTTTTCTTGACTTCTGGTGGCGAAAATCCAAATTTGCTGGGCTTGTGACTACCTGACTAGATTAATCGGGGTCTGAAGAATGCAGCGTTTCGCAACTTTTGACTGCGCGTTAAGAAGTTTCTCTTTTAGTATCGAATATATAATTCTCACATTAATCTCTTTTTATATTTTATTAAATTATATATATATATACACTAAGCTCCGGGCCGACCACATCTTGTGGGTACGTGGATGGTGACCACGAGCTGCCCTAACTGGGACAGTACTTCTGCTCTTTGCACTTCCCTTCTATATTTTCAACAGTCGTCAGACCTTGCGACGGGCCGGTCTATTCCTTCCCTGCCGCAAAAGAAGATATTTAAAATACTAAACTAAATCTTTCTAAGGTCTCAAATTATGTAGTTTCTTGTCTTTCCTAAGACATAGTTGATTCCTATTGCAAAACGATTTATAATAATTAATATTATACATTGCTGGCTTATGGAAATATTTTTTTTAAATGATCTTTGTTTTTTTTTTATTTTTTATCAAAAAAATTTCACTAACATTAATAAAAAATGCATAAGATCGGATTATGCACTAATTTTCAGTATTTTCCAATCTCATTAAAAAAAAAAAAAAAAAACAACATAAATATTCTAATATGAATTTGTGTAATATAATATTGTAAAGTGATAGATATATAGATAGATTAGAAATTAAATAATTCAGGTGAGATCCTTACATTTTCATCATTTGATAAATGCAGGCAACCCGTCATTCAGACGCCGCGCCATCTTCTTTCAGGGTTGCCTGAAATTCGCAGACTAAAATGTAAGGTTCTCATTGTCTCATTCACACATGCTAACACACACACACACATATACTTCACATGAACATAAGAGAAAAATTATCATTTTTTTTATTTCGCTTCCCACTTTTAGTTCATTTTAAATTTTTAAGATACTAGAGAGAGAGAGAGAGAGAGAGAGAAATAAAGTGAGAGATAGAAAGAGAAATTAAGAGAGAGAGAGAGAGAGAGAGAGTGAGAGAGAGAGAGAGAGAGAGAGAATTACTACCTGATTGCCGTCATAGGTCCAGCTACCAAACTTCATTTCACAATGCTGGTCATCAAAAGGGAACCACGTAATGTCTATCTTGCATGTGCTCTTGAAGATGCCCGGTGGAACGTACAAACAGCTACCGTTATGCCGGACCACAACGTTTGTGTGGTAGGTCCCGTCGAAACCCTCATCGGCACTTAAATACAAACAACGCCTTTGTGCACTTGACAACTCGATATTTTTTGACAACCTCTTCCATTAAGGAAAAAAAAAACAAAAAAAAAAAAAACATCGCATGCCACTTTGAAAATCAAATTTAATTTAATAATTAAAATCAAAGTGGCATTTAAAAAAAAAATAAATAAATTTGAAATTAAGTAAAGAAGAAAAAAAAATAAAGCTTATATTTAAGAAGAAAGCTAATTTAACATTTTAGGGTAAGGGGATTAAATTTGGATTCGTTTAGTGTGTCATTTTAATATTTTTTATTTTCTCATGCTAAAAAAAAATTTAAATATCCTTTTGACGTTTATGAAATCGCATTCAAATTTTAAGGTGCGTTTACACCAAACGAAAAAAAAAAAACCTAACTAAAATAAGCAAGATTCCTTGTGTGAATTTTTGCTTGACTATCACGAGTTCTAAAAAAGGCGCGGATTATTAGCAAAGGAGACGCCAAAGTCTAGTTTAAAATGTGTCAATATCAACAAATTATTTCGTTGAGGGGTAGCATAATCTGTCTGTATAAGGAAAGTAAATAATAGTATTTGTGTTCGCTTGGTGTAAACGCACCTTTACAAATAATTTAAAAACAAATGTATGTATTAAAATTTAAAATAAAATAATGATACCTGTCAGAGAAAATTCGGCCTCCAATTGAGAAATTGTTGTATTTGCTATATATATATATATATATATATATATATATATATATATATATATTTTAAGAGAGGAAATCAGCGGCTTTTAGTTGAAGGTCCGCTCCAAGGCCGGATACAACGGGAGGTAAGGAGGGTAATTGCCCCCCCCCCCCCCGAAATTTGAGAAAAATATTTTTATTTTTAAAGTAACATTTTAAAAATTAATATTTTTGTAGACCTCTAAATTACCAAAATTAAGAAAAAATTGTGTGCTCTGCGACCAGCCACACCAAATCCCCCCTGGTTCACTATTAATCATTTCACTTGATTTGTCTGCACAAACAGTCGAAACGTTGTTTACAGTATTTATGATTATAATAAATAATAATGAATACAAAAGTGCTAAATTAAGCAGAAAATATTTGAGATTTCCTTCTCCTAATTTTAAATTTTTTAATAATACCAAATAAAATATCTTTTTAGACAAAAAATATAAGCGTGAAATAATATCGTTATTTATTAGCATTTCACTCAAAAATTATAATTTATTTATCTTTGTGTATATACAATTCACTACTTCTACCAAATGCAATTAGAAAAAAAATGAAAGAGCCAAGCAAAGTTTTGCTTGTTATTAATTTTTTTAAATTAAATAAATCGCAAAACGTTACTTGGCGGCATTTAATTTTTGTTTTGTTTATTAAGAGGGCTTTAGCATGAGAATGTTTATAGAAAAAGGAATGGGAATGGGTTTTTTTAAATAAATTTGGTTTGGGGGTTTAGAAGTGCTTTGATGCCACTCTTCACTTCACCCTCTGAATATCGCCTTAATTGCTTGAACCAATTAGAAAAGGGAAATTGCCGACTTGAACTTGCCAATTTTGAAATTGAATTCGGTTAAGTAGACAGGGTTGAAATAAAGAAATCCCCCCTCCCATTTGTTTTTATCCAATAGAAAGAAACCAATAAATTTTTAAGATTCCTATCACAGAGAAAAAGATTGTTTGATGGGCCACAAATTGTAACATAAATGCAAAACGTAATTGAAACAAGAATAGAGAGGATTCCGTAATGGTTTAAAACTGGAATTTATGCCTCGACGCTGAATGTCCTATCGGGATTACATTATGCCATTATGGCCTCTGCCATTTAGCGAATTAACTGCAAACTGAATTACTAGAAGGGGAGAGAGAGAGAGAGAGAGAGAGAGATGGAGTTAACAAATTTTGCATACAAATGAATTTTTAGTGTTTAGTAGGGAGAAGGGGAGATCGATATGTGAGAAGAAAATCAAACAGGTTAATTTCCGGATGAGGGAACGCGAAAAAAAAATTCATTATCCTTACCGTCTTGAAATTTATTTAAATTAAAGATCCCTTCTTTTTTTCAATCAATCACTCAATGATTATACGCCTATCTACTAACCATTTGACATTCTAAGAACCGGTTGCTTCAGTTATAATCATCTAGCAAACTTATCCGTCCGATAGCAAATCATCGATATAGTAAACAAGAAAGAGTTAAAAAATGAGTTTTTCCACATATTATTATTATTATTATTATATATATATAATAATTAGCTATCTGTGATTTTAGGAAAGTTTTGAGCAACATAATAAAGGCATTAATTTATAAAAATTATTATTATTATTATTTTTATTTATTTAAGTTCTTTTGCGGCAACGGAGGCCATTTAGACCCCGTCTCTACTTCAGTTTATTGGAAGCCAATTAAATTGAAATAAATTGTCGCGTGAGATGCGAACCCTCGACCCTTGGTACAGAAGGCCAGCACGCTAAGGCCCGAGGGCGGATTAAATTAAAATTAGAAATTGAAAATTAAAATTAATTAATTAAATTAAAATTAATTAATTAAATTAAATTAAAATTAATTAATTAAATTAAATTAAATTAAATTAAAATTAATTAATTAAATTAAATTAAATTAAATTAAAATTAATTAATTAAATTAAATTAAAAATTTAAAAAAATTATTAAAAATTAAAATAATTAATTTAAAAACAGGCTTGTGTTGCTAATTTCAACTAAGGATTAATCCTTATACCAAACTGAGTGTTTAATTTTCGTACTGTAGTGTTAGCTAGTCAACTACGATCTGGGCTCTAATCATATGATTAGCCTAACTAGAACTGAAAAGACTCGAAAGTCAAAGTCAACTTGCTCATCCGAGCAATAGCTAGTTAATTAGACCTGAAGCCACATTTTAATCTACAATATTTTAATCCACCCCTGTTACTTTTTTGTTTACTATTCATGAATCAACCGGTTCTTATTTCTTCTAAATCTCTATAATCTTTCCCTAATATTTATAAAAAAAAAAAAAAACAACTAATATTAATCCATAAGGTGGCTAATTGATTCAGTGCCTCGTTTATTGAAAAAATAAACGTTTCCATTAAAAAACAAATGAACTTTGAAAGTTTGTTCCAGGTCAAAATATCGTAGTTTGTTTTCCCTCTTGATATGAAACAATTTTTATTTGAAACTTCTTTATCTAAAATGCATTGTTTAAAAAATATCGCGATTTAAAAAATAGAAATTTATTTGGCCCCGATTCTTCTTCATCAATAAATAAATTAAATTTAATTGAAATAATACCTAAAATGCGTTTACTCTCCTAATCGCATTATTCCATTTTGTTAGGGGTCAGAGGAAATATGTCCACCCTTTTATTAATGTTTAGTTCAGCCAATTGAAAAAAAAAAAAATATTGGATTACAAAGGCCTTATAATTTGAGTTTTAATGAATTAGTCATATTTCAAAACAACCTTTCAACATTTTTATTAATAATTTAAATTTTCGATTAGTCTATATAAAGAAACTTTCTTGGACAAAAGGTGACAGGTGGTATGTACTTCAGTATAATTATTAAAAACAAATAATTTTCAATAATATGTTTTATTTTGTCTTTCACAGTTTCGGCCACCAAAAGACCCATCATCAGAATTGAAAAGGATGTTGTAATTCAGCCCCAAGACATGATCATAGTTGACAAAATTTTTAACTAAGAATGATTATGTCTTGGGGCTGAATTACAACATCCTTTTCAATTCTGATGATGGGTCTCTTGGTGGCCGAAACTGTGAAAGACAAAATAAAACATATTATTGAAAATTATTTGTTTTTAATAATGATACTGAAGTATATACCACCTGTCACCTTTTGTCCAAGAAATAAAACATTAGTTATAGTATATAATTTTTGGTCTTCTTCAACCATTTTATTTTATCAATTTAAATTTTGTTTCCACAAAGAGAAATTATTTAAAGTCACACTAAAGAAGAAAAAATTATTTAACATCCATTCAGGGATTTTATATAAGAAAAATAAATTGTTTTAAAGCTCTGCATTTGGTGGCACTTCGAAACCCCCAAAAAATAGGATTGGAACAAGGAACAGGAACAGTAATGTTGTCGAATCCAGATTTAATCACATTTAGTTTTCGGAGTTTAATGGATTTCAAAAGAAAATCTATTTTATTTTTGGTTTTTTTTTTTTGGTTATTTATTTCTCTATTTAAGCTTGATAATTATTTAGATTTGATCGAGTTGTTTTTTATTGATGTTTTTTTTTTTTAAATCGTGCCTTGGCCAATTCGTTTGATTTTTTCTCTTTCTCCGGTGCTTTTGTCAGATTTTGTCAGGGACATTTCACAGTCCGCCGGATCAGAGGACTAAACGAGAGAATAATTTATTTAAAAAAGAGGGGAAAACTCTGGCTGAATAGACATCTGCTCCATTTAAAAATTTTGTTCATTAAAGATAGATCTCTTTTATTTTTTGAAAAAAAAAAAGAAAAGAGAATCTGCCATTTTCTGGACTTGGGCTCAAATAATTTTATCAGAATCAACTTTTACTAAAATATTTTTTTAAAGACTAATAAAAACTCTTGATGAATTATTAATATGAGAAATGAAACACATGATTCTTGAGATTAAATCAGTAGTAAATTTTTCATTTCTTTTTATTATTTTAAATAATTTTTTATATTTATTTAAAAAATAATAGATCTCAAGCTTTTATAGTATATAAATGGGAACCACTTCTTAAATCAAACTAAAATTTTTGTTTAAGAAGTAGTTAGAGGTTCAGCTAAAACAAGTTTTAATTTTTGAGTCGATCGATTTCGCTTTTATTTAAGCATCTTATTGGAAATAGATAAAGATGAAAAACAAAAAATAGAATTTATAGATTTGTTACATAGTTATTCTCCTTCTAATAGGTCGTTTTGATAACTTACCTACCCCAACATTAAAATAGCCTCCCTATGGGAGAAATACTGGTGTTTGTCCTTCAGCTGTTTTAATGCTGAAGGACAAACACCAGTATTTCTAATACTTCTAATTCTAATTTATTTAATCTAATACTAATTTAGAAATACTGGTGTTTGTCCTTCAGCTGTTTTAATGCTGAAGGACAAACACCAGTATTTCTCCCATAGGGAGGCTATTTTAATGTTGGAGTAGGTAAGTTATCAAAACGACCCATTTTTATGTTTTTATCTTGATGTAAGATGCTTAAATAAAAGCGAAATGGATCGCCTCAAAAATTAAAACTTGTTTTATTTATCGACGCTGAACCTCTAAATACTTCCTAAATTATATCAGACGTCACCAAAAAATTTTTGTTTAAATTGAAGTCAACAGTAAAATTTAGATATACTCTCCTGAAGGGGAACAAATTTATTTTCCGGACACAAAAACAAAAAATTTTGGAGCTGTTAATATTTATCTCGCCAGAGAGAGTGGAGATTTTTTTTTGTTCAGTTCCTCTGTACCGACAGACTCCGGCTTCGAGATGTGGCCCACAACAACGGTTAACTGTTGGTTGTACTTCCACCAGTTAGCATACAACTATTTTATTAGGGCAGATCTGATTGAAAATATTCTCTTGTATTGTAATAAAAAAAAAAACAAAAAAACATGTGAGATGTGAGAAAAGAGAGAGAGAGAGATAGAGAGAGAAAAGAGAAATATAATGAGAGAGCTGTTAATCAAAAACAAATAATGATTATAATGATTACTTTTACCACACAATAAATAACATGCACAAATAATTAATTAAAAAAATGAATTTGCATATGGATAAAAAACATTTGAAAATAAAGATCTTGTGATTTATCAAGATTTTTTTTTTTATTATAAAATTTTTGTTCATGCAAAAAATTTATTATAAAGAAAGTTTAGAATCAATTCTAATTCTATTTAATAAATTTTCTCAATTAATTTGTAATTTCAATAAGAGAAAAAAAATTGAAAAATACTGTGAATTTCAATCATGCTGATTGGTTCTATTTATATACATTTGTGAGAATAAAACAAAATGGAGAGTCCGATGAATTCTGAGAGATTTACAGATGAAATAGTTAGAGAGAGATAGAGAGAGAGAAGAGAGAAAGAAAGAGAAGTGAGAATTCTATACTAAAATGAAAATCAAAGGGAGAGAAAACAAATTAGATAAGAAAGTGATAGAGAGATAGATTGAGAGTAGTTAAGAGCTATTATAAAGAGAGGGGCTTGATTATTACCGTTGTTGTTTTGCCACTTTAGGGTTGACGATGTTCGGCCAAACACTTTTGCTAATGTTTAAAATAAGTTTTGTGTTTGTTTAAAAGCAGATACAAGAGCATCTGCAAACATCTTATAGAAATCATGCGTTTTAAATTGTCAGAGAGTTTAGTATAGAAGAGCTTACAGTCGATGATTTTGCCATGCTATAAATTTGAAAAAAATCATAGAGCATTTTCTGAATGATTTTTTTTTTTTTTTTAATTGAGACTTATGGAAACCAGAAATAAATTAAAATTCGTTATACTTTTTAAGCGATTCTTTTTTTTTTTGCCTTTCATTCATTGGCGGGCTTCACCTCCTTAGGTCCCCTTTCCGTCCCCCCTTAGGTCCTCAAATTAAGTTCATTACTATAATTCTGTCTGTTGGTTGTAAAAAATGTTTGATTTCTTTTAGAGAAAAATAACTTTTTTTAGTTTGTATAAATCTCTTGCGTGTTTTGACTTCAAATTTTTGTAGAAAATTTTCAAATTTTACTATTAATATTTAGTTATAATTTCAGAGTTTAAACGTCAATGACACCTTATTGCTTGTGAAACCTCTTGTTATGCAAAGACCTGCCAATCCAACGTTTCGCTCCCAAATTAAAACTTGAATGTGGCATTAAAGTGAGCCGCTGATGAAAAAGTGCTATTAAATTAAATACAAAAAATACTCTAAAAAGTTATTTTTCTCATTGCCAACAGTAGCTTACCCGAGTATACCTATCTTAATATTTGAAACTTAGTAAGCCACATCCTTTCTTAAATAAAATATATTTATAATCAGGGGCGTATTTAAGGGGGCGAGGGCCCCCCGAAATTTTTAAAATGCATATACATATATAGGGATATATGTGTCTATAAAAAAAGGTAAAATGATTTAAACGGGAAAAAATATCTTCCGCAGGCCGGAAAACTTAAGTTCAGCAAAAACAAAATTTTTCACAAGGCGGAAGAGTTTTAGTTTAGTTTCTTTAAAAAAAATTTTTCCGCAGAAAAATTTTTGATTTCAGGCTCCCCCCCCCCCCCCGAAAAAAATTTCTATATACGCACGCCCCTGTTTATAATATTCAACAAAAATCAAATGTTTTTTATTAAAATTTGCAGAAAATAAATTAATTATAATTTTTATTTGCTGAGAAAGATAAATCCCAAACTCTTATATAAGAGACTAACTACGTATATAAGCGACAATTTTAAATATTAAATCGTATTTATATTAAAGAGGCGCGGTCCGCCTTCTCGACGGTCCTTCTGCCTCTAACTCTTATTGGCAGTAAATCTTTTAATTAATACAAAAATCTCTATAACACATCTTTTTAATTTTTTTTTTTTTTGTAAAATCCCTAGACGACAAAAATCTTTTTTAGAACTTGATTTTCTCTCTAATTTTCTTTCATCCTAAATTTAATTATTAATATCGATATTAATTGATTAAAAAAAAACAAACTTTTAATCAATTGAACTCTTACTCGGAATTCATACTCATATTATTAAAACAATTATTATGTCAGTTTAGCTGAATTTGATTATATGCCCTATAACCCCAAATATCATTTCAAATTAATTAATCTATCATATTCTATAATGATCCGACAGGCTAATCATTTCTATTTGGAAAAAGTACTTCATTTCCCAGACATAATTATTATTAGTATTACCGAGCTAAAATAACCCAAATTAATCTACATATACAATTACTTATAAAAGAAATATTCTTATAATAAATAAATAAATATTAAATTTACTCTTCTCGTTAATTTATCACAAGTATCATTATTTCAATTTAACTAAGTTAATTTATTTGAGTCAAATATTACATTTTAACTATTCATTCTGTGGTCATTAATGATAAGCACTCCAAAAGTTTTAGCTCTAAAAGAGAAGAATTATAAATTGATAAGAGTAACACTTTAGCCAGGCAATTGGGGTATCTACCCTCTCTGGAAGCTAAATTAAATTTCAATTCCAGCATAATATATACATTTCCAAATTAATCAAAATCCCCTAACATATTATTACAAAGTAATTTTCTTTATAACTCAATTAGTTTAATTAATTTAATCTATTTTATAACTTTATTACTTTAATTAATTTAACTCGATGAATGGAATTATAAATAATTCCTAGATTGGCTGGAGTTGAATGCATTCTTCAAATTTATAGCTTTATCAATGATTTATTTTCTCAAATTTAATATTAATGCCAAATCAAAATGTTTAATTTAATCAAAAAGATTGAAATGTCTATGCAGAGGGAGAGGGTCACCCTATCATATTTCTTTACTCTGAGCTCTTCTCCTAATTGCTTTGCCCATTTATCAAAGTTCTCTATAAATTATGAATAAAAAAGCTCTTACATCTACCATTTCTGTTACATATTCAGTCTATGGGCAACTAAATCCTTCAGAATGTAAAAATTCCTTTGGTAAATAAAAATATCTACGGTGTTGGTTGGCAGTTCTTTGTAAGCTGGCCAAAATTCTTCTAGGCAGCCAGAGTATATTTTATAACCCAAGTTTCTTTTTCGTTCATTTTCAGGGCAAACAAATTGGGTCAGAATTAAAAGTTAATAAATTATAAATACTATATTTTTCTTTTCAAAATCCAATAAAGATACAGGAGAATTTTAAAAATTTGACTCCTAAGTTTTCAAGTATTTTGTTTCACTTATTCCACCAATCAATATAACAATTTAATTAAATTCAAATCAATTCACACCAAAATGGAATCTTAAACTTATTTCTGGTTCCATTTGCAATTGCAAGCCTCGATTAAATTCCGAATATCTTTTGTCAGCTCTTCAGTTAAATTAAAATAGAATTGTTTTTGTTTTTTGTTGAGCTTGCGTGGAACATTAAAAAAAAATCCCCTTTGGAACAAACACTTGAACTTGAGTTCCAGGCCAGCTCAGCAAAAAAAAAAGTTAATTGAATTGAATTTTACAGGTAGAAAGGGAATGCGTTTTATTTAAGAGCAGTTCTTTAAAAAAAAAAAAAAATACACTCGTATATACCTACAATATTTCCAAACATGATAATTTTAAAACCAGTCTGGGGCGAGGAATTTGGATTAAATTGGACGTCTTATCTTGTCTCTTGATGAACTTTGTACGCTTTTTCTTTAAAAACAACTTTTGACAGTTTAATCATTATAAATTTGTTTTCTGGGCTTTTCATATTAATATTAATGTAAGAAAATTCCCGTGAGTTTGAAGAGAGAAACAAACATATTGATCTCGAATAAACAAGATTCCGGGCTAAAATTTACGAACCGAGACTCCCGGGGGCATTAATTTTTATGATTTTGTTTTCCAGCCCTAAATCAGGCTCAAACAAAAATTCAAAACATCCGGCGGGAAATAGCAAACAAAGATCTCGGATATCTTAATGCGGTCCCTGTGGCTTTATCAATTTCAGCTAACAAACATGCGTTTGGCGAAAAGTTAATTAAAAGAAAAAAAAAAATGAATTTTATCCTTTAACATATTTGGCAATCTGCTGCCCAATATATTTCATGCTGCCGACCAGTGAATAACGAATTACGTTAAAGACCGGTATCTTCATCCATAGTGAAGTGGCTGGTCAAGAATTAAGCTAATTGGTCCTGACTTCCTAGCTTTTTTTAACTGTCTAAAGATATTCCTTTTAAATTGAATAGTGGAACTTGGCTGCAGCTGATATGTTGAAGAGGATGCAGCCAATTAATTGAGCCTCTATTTAATAATTAAGCACTCTTTATTAGAACGTTTCGGCCGGGACCAATCCTGCCATTTTCAGCCTTTAAAGAGCTTTGTATAAGAATTTGAATATGCTCTTTGAAGTCTGAAGTTGGATGGGTTGATCCTGACCAAACGTTCTAATAAAGTGCTTAATTATTAAATAGAGGCTCAATTAATTGGCCGCATCCTCTTCCCCATTCACCGTATTCCTTTTGAAAGCAACCCACTGTTCTAAAAAGAATGCCGATCCCTGCTTTAAATAACTATCCCTTAGGGGAACAGAACAGAACAGCTGTTCTATTTTATTAACAATGATTCTTAGGGAATCATTAAATTCTGATACTCTCTTTTAGAACTTTCCCCAGGAGTAACCATCAATAAGTTGAATGATTTTTTTCATTTTGAATCTGAATTAAGTGGATTGTCTTCTTTAACTAAATACCAAATCTCGAAACATTAGCCAGAGATATTTACAAATATAATAAACAACAAGAAACAAGATAAGATGTTTCGAAGGAGAGCAGGAGGCAGGGGAGGGGCGAATCAATCACCAACGAGTCACCCTGAAAGATACTAAGCATTATAAAAAAGGCAGAATGTACCTGTTGTACATGAGTATATCCGGTCGCCAAATCTTGTTAGGTGTTATTCGTAAGTCCTTAACGCCGGCATATTCCGTTTCGTTCCACCGCAGATTGTAGTCGTTCCATTCCTGCGACACACATACATTTGAGCATACATGCTAGATGGTGCACCCTAATAAGCCCATCCCTGGTGTGCGTAAATATATCCCCCCACCCTTTGCCGCCTCTCCCGATCTGTCTTAATTAGTTCGATTTCCACCTGGGCGGATCCCTAAAGGGATTCCCCGTTCGCTTAAATAAGCCAAGGATCTCGTTAGGGATGACTGATCGTTATCCGCGAGAACACTTTTTTTTTCTCCCCACCCTTCCAATCTAACTTGATTAATTTCCAGTTTACAACATTATTGAACATGGCCCAGTTGCTATCTAAGGGAAAATGAGCTTTTGATAAGGCGTTAAAATATTTTTAATACACTCTGATTTATTAGTCATATTTTTTTTTTTTTTAAAGTATAACAAAATTATAGTAAAGTTAAAAAAAGTATAAATTGGGCGGTGAAAATAATACCTCGCAAAGGTGTTGGTGGAGAAAAAACGAAACGGTTTCAAGTAATTGATTCGAGTTGGAGAGAAATCGACTGCCAGGCGCAGAATTTGACCTCACCTCGGGGGGTAATAAATGGCGGCGAATCCCTTCACAGCCTCGCTTTGCCTTCCTTCCTTCCTTTTATTTTACTTACTGCGTGCGTCTTAACACTATTAAAAAGTCAAACATTCCCAAACTCTCTTCGGATTCAATTGAGGTTGAAAGGGGAAAAAAAAAATTAATTAAAAAAAATTTTAAATTACATTTCAAAGTTAACGCTTTTCAAACAACTCAATTCTTTAGTTTTACTTAAAACAAAAGTATATAAAAATCTTTAAGTGCAAAAATTAGTGTTTATTTGCCTATAAAGAGGTTACTACTATTTTTCTAGCGAATAAAAGTTTATTCATTTACATTTTATTATGTTTAAATTAAATAAAGGTTTTATATTTTATCCAATATGCAGGGATGCCAGTGCGCGGGACAAGAAAAATTTGTCCCGAGCCCCTTAAATATACATTCAAATGTCCCGCCGAATAATCAAAAGTTTGACTTCTCGGGGAATTCCCTATTTTTGTTTGCAAACGTGACTGAATGTGCGTTCAATAAGCAGAAATTCATTCATTTGTGGTTTATTGTTGTTACATACTGTTGCACCATGTTTAAGGTAAAATTTATTCAAACTTTCTTTAAAATATTTACATTAAAAAGTTTCTAAAATTTTAATTTACTCCAGTTCTCAAAACACTTTTATAAATTACTTAATTAATTCACTGTCACTAGAAATTTTACTTTTGTTTTGTCTGTTTAGGGGGATTTAAGCAAAGTTAAAAAGTTGAGTTGTAATGTAAAAAAGTAAAAAAAAGTTCTTAAAAAAAAAAATTAATATTTTATTCATTGTGTCTTGCAGACAGTAGCGTCATTTCAAATTTTTCTTGGGGGAGGCAAACTTTTTTTTCCTTAAAATTTACTTAAAATAGGTAACTCAAATTTAACCAAAAGATATTTAATTAATTTTTTACAGTTTTTATACCCGTAGATATTTGAAATATTTTATTTAGAATAATCAAAAATTTAAAAATTAAAAAGATCAGAACCCTTTGAGGGGCGTGGGGGGGAGGCAAATGCTCCCCCGAGACGCCTCTGCCCGCAAAATACATTTTTAAGTCTGGGTAAATTTCAACATTTATCAAGGCCCATTCTCGCCACGCTATTTGCAATCCTTAGGTCCATATTTTCAAGTACCATTAATACTATCGAAAAATGTCAAGAAATTTCAAAAACTAATGTACTTAATAAATTTATAAACATGAACTCATTTTATAGATTATGTATCAACGTTTCGAATACCAACCTGTCATAAGGACGCAAATTATCTATGAGATCCGAACCATTTAGGAGCTTTTCTTAAAATAAAATCAAATTCTGAGAAGAAATGGTTGTACAAACTCTGGTTATTAATTCACTCATCTATCACTAATCAGCCATAAACCTGTCAATCATTTGAAAATCGATTGAGTTTTTGAAAATAATTTTTATGATTATTCAAAGAGTTTTAAAAAAATAATTTGATTAAAGATAACATTTTCTTTATAATTAAGAATTCGCAACTCTTAAGAAATTAATCAAAATTAAAGTAATTAATTTTCAAAGTCAATTGGCTTTCAAATAATTGACAGGTTTATGGCTTTTTTGTGATGGATGGGTGGATTAATAACCAGAGTTTGTACAACCATTTTCTTCTCAGAATTTTTTTTATTTATTTTAAGAAAAGCTCAGAATTCTGAAGCGTTCAGGTTTCAAATAGTTTGCTTGGGTTGATATTCGATAGGCGTAGAAAGTTTAATTTGGGATTTCATTACAGTACCTCCCTCCCTATACCCTCCCTCTACATGAGGGTATAATTTAATTTTAACAAAATATATTATTTTTTTGAACTTTATTACCCCCTATTTTTTTTTATCTAATCGCACACAATTTTATTAAAATTTGGTGAATTCCGCGACCCTCTTAGAAATACTATTACTTTAAACTATTAAATTTCTTTCTCCTCACAAAATTCAGGAGGTATATTTACACACACTAATAAACATATTTCTTAATTTAAATATTTTTATTTTTCGTAAAAATTTTTTTTTATTCACTATTTTTTTTTTTTTTTTAATATAAGTTACTATAATAATTAATAAAATTCCATAAACTTGTTTTTATTATAAACAACATCAACATTCATGTGAAACCATGACATGAGGCATCAATAGTCGTTATTATAGTTAGCCTCCGAATCGGATTTAAACATGCAAAATGTATACATAAACAAGCAGCAGCTGCCAGTGGTGTAAAAGGTCATCATAAATCTTGATGGACGCATGTCAGGTTTCGAAATACTATTAATAATTATTCGGTTCTACAATAGGATTGTCCAATTCGTTCGGGATAAATGGCTATCGGATTCATTTAACAAAATGGATGGAAGATTTTATAACCAGAAAAAAAATTTTCTTCAGAAAAAATTTTCAAGTTGAAATGAGCTTTTTTTTTTTAATAATTGCTTAAGCTCTTTTATTAAAGCCTTTATTTCTTTATTCAAAATCATGTATATAGAGCAGAATGCCTAAACATAAATTATTTATGAATAGCTACATCCTCCGACCATTCGACCCGCGACAGCATCAATATTTGGGTAAGCACGTTTCCGACCACCCCAGACAAAAGCAGCTCCATATATGTGTCCCTTACAATATCCAAACCGCCATATGAACGGATAACATGCAACGGAAGGTGCCGTAATTTGACTCGTAACGGGAAACCCTGCTACTGGTGACGGGTTTCGATGGAAAAATTTTTTATCGTAGATGGATAGTACGGTGATTGAAATGAAACTTATTATTATGGGAGTTTTTAATTATACTACAATCTTCAGACTTTCAAGTCTAATCTCAACAGGCATATTCTCAGTTCCCGCAGTTGAGTTCCCCTTTTATGTTTCTCCTTTTGTTTTTATTTTCTTCCTGGCTGCATGTGACCACTGGTCATTATATTATGCACCCATTCCAAAAAAAAAAAAAAAAAAAAAATATAATTATCTATATTATACAATATATAATATATATTATAAATACTGCTGAATAAACAAGCGAAAAGTTGTACATTATATATATTTTTAATAAATAATTAATACAAAAAGTGGCCTATAATTAAAAACTCCCATAATAATAATAATACAAACCCCAAAAGACTTAATACACACAGAAGTGAAACTTCTTTACGCACGGTAGAGCAAGTTCAATCATGTACGTCCTAAACACTGCTACTAAACGCTGCTTCCCTTTAACCATTCTTGAGCTAGCTAATGAAGGCAGAAGCCTAACAAATTTGCATTTTCTTGACCAATAACGGGCACTTGACTGGGGAACAAATTAAAATCGGTCTTCGTCACGAACACATTTATGACGACTAGAACCAATCAATAAATTCAAAATATAAATATTAGTCTACTGAGTGACCCCTCTCGCCTCCTCAGGCCTTTTAGGACTATATAACCGTATATATTATATATTTTATTTAAATTATATACCGATGGCTACTGGAGGATGTTCTACACGCGGATCCCTCACTTTCGCCTCGCTTGGCATTTCTTAATCTCAACAATTGTAGTGAGTAATGTCTGTCTTCTCCTTTACCAGCCCCCCTCCTCCAAAACACTTTATATCTATTTCGACACTCAGTCATCTTCCGAAGTAATACAAATATTGTATTTGTAATACAGTACTTGCTGTATGAAAATATGTACTGACTGTTAAAACACATATAAAGTGTTTTTACTAAGGCATCTAGAGTTTTTTTTTTTTTTTTTAATTTATTTAAGGTCTTTTTTGGCATTTGGGCATTCAGACTCCGTCTCTTTTAGCATTTAAAGGTTGAAAGAGTTGTGCTCAAAAATTCTATAGGAAAATATTATTCTCAATATTAAAATTTAGAATGATGAACGAATATTATGAATTATATATTTATCATAATAAAACTAATAAAATTAATTTCCTTTAAAGTCATTTTTATTCTCATGAGTTTCTGACCTAATTGATTAATCTTGAATTATATTCCCTCACTAAATGAATAACGTGTGTCACTTTCATAAATTTAATATTCCAATTTCTGCAAATGAAGAATGATGTACGTATAGGACGAGTGAGGGGGTGGGGGACAAAATGATATTAGAATTATAGTCTTGTTGACCTAGGCCCGATCGGTCCCACTGCATATCCGGATTAGTGGCCGGAAAGGGGGAGGGAGGGGGAGGGGGGAGGACTAGAGTGTTAATTCCATCGATCGCCCTATCAAATCGTCAAAGAAAGCAAAATATATTTATTCTATTTATTAGGACAAATATTGATTTATATCTTCACTAAAATCACTCTGATTAAATTTTTTGATGGAACATTCACTTTCGCTATATTACACACTTGTGTCTATTTCGAAATTTCTTTGGGAAATTTAATTTTTGTTCGTACTTCTTTAAAACTTAATAAAGGCATAATTTAAAAAAATAAAATTAAAATTAATTAAAGCTCTATAGGAATAAGATAATTAGTATTCAATATACCCCAATCTGGACTTGACTAGTCATAGATATATTTTACATGATTGTGATTTTTCTAAAAAAAAAATAGCTTTGTGTTTCTAATTTCACCTATTAGTTAAGACTTAGACAGAACTTTGGATCTTAACTAACTAACTAGGACTGGTGGCCAAAATGGCATACAAATGCCGAAGGCCAATAAATAAATAAATAAATAAATAAATAAATAAAACTAACTAACTAGGATCTCTTATTTATTTAATCATATGATTAACATAACTAGATGTGAAAAGACTCGAAAGTAATATTCAAATAGCTTATCCAAAGGTAATTAAATTGAAGCAATCGACCCTTAGAGATGTATTTTTTAAAACCATTTACGGCTACTGCCGTCCATTTAATGGGTTTGAATTTTATTAAGTTTATATAAAGGGGTCACCAATTCGAACTTTTGCCGCGCTTGGCATCACTTAACCTCAACGATTGTGGTGACTGTTGCTCTTCTCTGTTGCCAAGCTCCCCCCCCCGGCTGAGAGTACTATATACTTCAAGAAAAAAATATAAGAACTTTTAGTTCCCCTGTAATATAGGCATTCCGCTGAACAGGGAGTATGTTTGGAACCATTCTCTCTTCGGCAGGGGACACTACCAATTAAAATTAACTTGCCTTTTGATTTTTTTATTAAAAATATTAATTTAATCATTTTTAAAAATATATTTAGCTCTAATCAATGAAAATATTTAATTGAAATTAACTTAACAAAGTAAGATAATATGTATAAAGTTGATTAAAATTTTTTTTCTGGTTTTTTTAATATCCATCCATCTCTTCTACAAAACACATTAATAAAAAGTTATATAATCTTTATTTATAACTATCCCTCGCGAGCGTGTAGCCTGTAATTGTAACTACTGCAACTCATAGCAGAAAGGGGAGATGGTTGATGGCTCCATACCCCGTTCGGGGGTGAGGAATTTTATCCTAAGCTTATTATAGACCTTTTTCGTTTATTAAAAAAAAAAAAAAAAAAATGAAATATTTTTGACGCGATTCTTTTGAATATTTCATTATAAAATATTTACATATATATATTTCTGAATTAATCTCTCTCCCCCAGAGGCTTACAAATGCGGAATTCCGGAGGAAAATTAAGAAATCCCCTTTTGGCATTTCTCACGGGATTCCCGCACCTGATGTTGCACTAGTTTAATAACAACCAGCCAGGCAAATAACGAATGGAACAACCCCTTGCCTGCCACTAGGTGCGAAGCAAGTCAGCCAAAAAATGCGCAAAAAAAAAAAAAAAAAAAAAACATTCGCAATGCTGAGAATGCAACACTAAACGACCACAACATCAAACAACAACAACAACAACATGCAAAAGAGAGAAAAAAAATAAAACAAAAACCACACAATGCCAATATTAGGGATGAAAAGTGAAATTTTATTTAAATCGTTTTTCTTTTTTTAATTAAAATATTTTTTTTTAAATGATTTATTTATTTAGGTATTTTAGGATTTATTATTTTTTTTAAAAAGAGCGATCCTTTAGAAAATAAATAAATAAATATGAGGCCCGGCTCAATCGATTTAAACAATTTTTTTTTTAATCAATTGGTAAAACAAAATAATAAATTACATTTTGTATTATCATTTTAAAGTAAATACCGAGTTGAGCGTTTAACCGAAATATATTTCTATTTGATTAAGGCCGTATATCTCTCTTTCACTCTCGTTATATTATTAAAATGTTTATTTTGCATTTTTAAATATTTACATATGATATTTGATACTCATTATCTATTAATATTGAATAATAAGATAAGAGGAAAATTACACAGGGCTTATTTATTTATTCAATGAAAAATAATAAATTTTGATTGAATTATTTATTAGTAAACTCAGATGTTATAGAACTTACCCTTAAATCAAAAGTTAGAACACCATAAATAAGCCTCTTAGATAAATTATTAATTTTGATTGATTTATTGAGTTTACCTTAATTTATGGATTTACAAGTGAAGTTTTAATCATTTTATTTATCTTATTTTTATTCCTAAACATAATAAGTAAAATTAAAAAGTATTTTTAAGTACAATTTTCAACATTTCGATCAGTCATCAAACACCATATAATCGGTGTAATGACAGAGAAATATAAACACTTGTCACTAGGCGAGTGTATGTTGAATTTTCCTCCCAATGATGATTGCAGAAATAAAAGTCGTAAATAGTAAATTAAGGTGCGCGTCTCGGGGTGCTAATTTTGGGAGATTCCAGCGGCCACAATTGTGAAGCTACCGACCTCAAATTTTTTTTAAATTAAAGCTATTTAAAATATCTAGAACTTATAGAAGCCCTTTTTTTGATTTTCGAAAAAAATAATTTTTTTTTTTAGATTAATCCCATTAAATAAAAGATATTTTTAAAAAATTCGCTCTATATCTTATAGATAATTAAATTAGTAATCATTGTGTTAAAAAATAATTAATTTTTTACCCTTAATTAATTAGCTGGAATCTTTCAAATGAAATGGAAAATCCCTTGTATTCCTATGGGAAAAACTAACGCCATCTCTTGCCGCCTAAAGTAACTCGATAGTCAATCATCTTCTAACGGCTTTTCGAGACGCGCACCTTAAAAGCACATAGGCTGACTCTTATGAATTTCACTTATTTATTTTAGGAGTAAGAAGAAAAAAAAATGTTAAAGCCCTACTATATACTAGAAGCCAAAGTAAAAGAAAATAACAAAGTAGTTTCCAGGCCAATAATCTTAATTTTTACATTAGGAACGTTTCGATCCTATGATGGTATCGTTTGTTAAATCAGAAAAATTTAATAAATTGTTTTTCATTTAGCTTTATAAGAGTAATAAACCTGAAGATGGTCCCAATATATGATCGAAACATTGCTATGATCAAATTATAAGCTTGGAAACACCGTTTTCTTTTCTTTTTACTTTCTACATGTTATAATAATTCACTGGTATAGGATATTAACTTCTCGAATCGCTTTGAAATTGGAAAATTTATTCGGCCATCTTCTTTCAAAATTTCTAAAGAAAATGAACTGAATTTGTATAAGATGTCGGCTATATAGGCCTATATATAAATTATATTCAATTTCAGTTCATTTCATTAGAAATTTTGAAAGAAGATGGGCGAATAAATTTGGTCCGAAACGTTTCAAATTCAATCAAATATTAATATTTGATCTTTGATTTTTTGAAGTACAGTATTTTCGACATCTTAGGCCATAAACTGTATAGTCATAGCCTAACAATATTTTTATTAATTGATCCAGGCAAATTTATTTATACCAAATGATTTATGATAAATAGGCTACAGTAAATATTCATCAGACTGCTTGGGATACGAACCCTTGGTTTTAAGGTAATCAATATTGACAATATTACTACTCGTATCTCTGATCTCTCACTCACGGGATATGGGGGGAGGGGGGAGGGTGAATTTGATCTCGAAAGTTATCGAATTCTCTCTTTAATTTTTTTCACAAAATAACCTTTACTAATTCCCTAATGTAATTATTTTCTAAATCAAATTAATGCAATTTTTTAATAAGGAGGTTAGAGAACTTTACACAAAAAATATTTTTATTAGGTTTAATTTAAAAAATGTATTTATTTTAGATATACGGCCTTAAAAAAAATATTTGGACATCATTTCTCTCTCTTTGTCTAATAAACAAAAAGCGGTTTTCATTCTACAACTTACGGAGTATTTTTTAATCACTCGATTCGAATCACAAACCGATTGGCTAAATTTCAAAGAATAAGATCAATAAAAAAATACGAAAATAAAGAAAAAAAAAAAATTAAAATAAAAACTCGGTTCTTTTTTTTTAATATTATCATAATAATTAACAAAATAAAATAAAAATTTCTTTTTGATAATTTGACTTAAATTGAAGAAAGTTAGAGAATGAGTTATTTAAAGAGTACACACACACGGCAGCAGAAAACCCTAAATTTGGAAAGGGTAAGAGGGGACTCCAAAATTACTATGCATCAAATAGAGTAAGTACTTAAGAGGTGAGAGTGATACTTGGGCCCTTGGTTCCTTTAGACAATGCCGAGAGAACATCTCTCTAATCATCAAACAACTAATAAATAAAATCAAAATGTTAATAACATTGGAAAAAACGATCCTTGTTTCAAGACATTTTCGTTAAATCTATGTATAATTGCTATGCATTTATGAAATTCAGTTGCAACTTTAACTAGATTCGTTCACTTTGAAACGCCTTTAACTCTCTGGATGATCGTATTGAATCCAAATAAAGTTAAAATAACTTTCACTAAAATTTGGGAAAGTTTTGTTAATCTCTTCAGCCATTTGAAGAAAACTCCTTCCCAGTACTAACTTAATTCGTGATGATTGATCTAAATGTCTAAAGCACAGAAACTAAATTTATTATCACATGCTTTTAAATGACAATTATTATTTTAACTGATAAATAAAAAATAAAAATAAGAATTCTACCCCTCATATTTCAGTCTATTCGATACTGTTCCAGAGGCCAACTAAAAAACCATTGAAATCGAAAGCTATTCCTGGGTAAATACGCTGATTCCAAAAATACCATTGGTTTTGCCCCTTCAGCTCTAACTTTAGAGATATAGAGGAAATTAAATTTCAATAGAAAATGTGTTCTAAAGCGGTTCTTATTTTGAATTTTCTAGATTATTTTTTTATTCGTTTACCCCTTAAAAATAAGCAGATAAAAAATATCCAGAAATATAAAGTTTCAGTCCAATCGGAGGTGTTTTAAGTGTGCTTTATATGGATGACAATTTAGAAAAATCGAAATTTTTCAATTTTTTTTTTAATTTGGACACTCCTAATAGAATTTTTACCATCCCTTAATGCAAAAAATACATATTTGTGATGCATATATATGTACAAATGAATGATTTTTGAAAATTTAAAGAACTATATCGTAAATACCAACTAAGCTTATATGTTTTTTTGCATTTATGGTAAAGTGGTAATTCTATAAGGGGTGTCCACATTAAAAAAAAAAAACTGAAATAATATGATGTGTTAAAACTTTAGTAGTGTTTTCGCTTTAGAACACATTTTGTTATTAAAATTTTATTTTCTCTATATCTCCGGTACCATAATCACTGTTGGCCTGTGTTATTAATAATAGAACTAAGAGTCTGTGATTTAGTATTTTCAGGTATTTAAAAAATCAAACTATAGTTTAAAATATTTTTATTCTCTCTCCCTCTTTGATTTTTTTTTATTATAAAATCAATAAAATATATATTTGTTGAAATTATACTGTATTATATAATTCATATATTTATAAAAAGTCTATTCAATAAAATTGTACGAAACAATTTATAAAATATTTAAATATTTCCAATATTGCTTTTTAGATCAGTGCTATTAAAAATATTTGATGGGTTATTGGAAAATTATATTTTATTTTTTTAAAATCTCTCAATAAAAAAATTGTTTCCAGTGGCGTAACTACATTGATTCGCGCCCCCTTCCCCGCAGGTTCAAGAATGTCGCCCAAAAAAAAAAAAATGGTCAATAACCTATAGAATTTCAAAAATTTAAAATTTAAATACATTTTATTATTTATAAATGCCACTAATTAGTGGTGCCTCAAACGGCTTACAGTTTAGAAAAACAAATTTTTAGTTTTTTTAAGCATTGGACACCCCTAATACAATTTCTCCGATCCCAGAATGAAAAAACCCAAATATTTATGATATTCTAAAGTTCTTCTACTTTCCAAAAATCATTCATTCGTGAAAACCTATTAATTTTTATTGAAATTATGAACAAAATAGTTATCAAAGTCAGGTTTCAGCGTTATCCATATACCCAAGAAAACTTCTAAGCAAAACATCCATCTTTATCATTAAATTTTCTTATATTTGTACTTGATAATTTCGTAAATAATTAACCGATTTGCACGAATGAATGATTTTTGGAAAATTAAAGAACTACAGAATATCGTAAGCACAAGATATTTGCATTCAGGGATGGTAAAAAAGTTTTATGGGTGTCCAAAGTTAAAAAAATTCTGAGAAAAATCATTTTTCTAAACTTTTAGCCGTATTTTGCACCACTAAATTACCTCAGATTGTACTGAAATCGGAATATTTTTTTGTATTTTAACTAGCTGCATATTTTTAAGGGATGAGGTATTAAAAAAATCTTGAAAAATTCAAAATTAGAGCTACTTTAGAGCAATTGAAATATATTTTTCTCCATATCTCTAAATCTATGTCTAATGGGACAAAACTGATGGCATTTTTTGAATCAGCGCTACCCATTTACTCAAAAATAGCTCATAATATCCTAGATAAAATTCACTGTTGAACAGTGAAACAGTTTTATTAAGATTTCTTAATGAATTGTAAAATTTATTTTGTGTTTACTACATTTAATTTTTTAAATTTTTTTATCTATTTTTTATGAGCCTGGGTCTCTGCGCCCCTTGACCTGCTGCGCCCTTCCCCGCATTGCGGGGTCCACGGCGGTGTTATTTATGCCCCTGATTTCTTTACAACAATCTATTCTTCATTTGATTCCCTAAAAGAAGATACTCGGCTGCTATCTTCCCCTTTTGTGGCACATCTCTTCTCCTCATTGGATCCAGTAAATTTCAAATTCTATATAATCCATTGGTGCGTTGTTCACTTTTTATAATAGGTAATAGCTTTAAATAAGGAATGGTTTTAGAGTCTTGCACTTCCATTGTGGAATGCACGTCCATTACATTAATTGCTTTAATTCACTTTATGTCCAGAACAATTAAGGCGAGAGAAGGAAGGCATTCTAGCAACGAGTGCAAAGGAGGCTGAGGTTTGCGAATAATCCTCTCCTCCTCCCACCCCCCAGCCTCTTCTCTTAGAACCATCACTCAAAATTTAACTCAACTGTCGCCGCGTATAATTAATAATACTGCGATAAAGAAATTCATAATTAATTTATTTCAAAATAAAATCATTAGCAACATTTCAATTCTCTCCTTTGTGGAATCAATTAGAAATGTTAATTAATTTATGAATAATCTAAAGGAGTTTTTGAAAAATATTATTGCCCCCCCCCCTTAATTTAATGTTTCAGAGCCCTAATTCATTCATGATCAACTACATTGTAAAACACTTGATTGGTGATTCGTATTTTAAGGGGGAACGGGAGCGAAGTGGTTACGCATGTTTTTCCCGATAAGATGGCGTAGTGTGTCATAAAAAGTATGCCCAAAAATCAAGTAATTCAAAAATTTGCCAAGAGATGTCAGAATGGTAGCTAATAATATTTAATGCATTTGGTTGATTTTCATTGATCTTTTAACAATAAATACGTTATAAATGTTTTTTAATTTCTTAATTAATATGTGATTAATAATAACAATAAATTCATTTAAAAAAAAATTAAAGATTATTGGGACAGATTGTTTTTTTGTATTTGCTTGATAACAAAAAAATTAATTACGATAATTTTTTAATAAGTCATTAAAAAAATTATAACTCGATGTCCCAATAATCTCTTATGAATTTAATTCATTTAAAAAAAAAACCCCGCATTGAAAAATTTCTTATAATAGTCTAGTTTTTTTTAAAGTACGTTTAGACATCGCTCCTGAACCCCCTTAAAGCCGTTTTATTCAAATTTGATTTGTAATTCAAAAACTGATAAAATGTTCAGGATAAGTTAAAAGAACCAGCTGATGTCTAGTCCACAATTACTTAATATTTACATTTTGTAGATATTTCAAAAAGCATCAAAAATTAAATTTTTCTGTAGACTCCAAGAAAAAATATGAAAGAAAAAAACTTCATTTGGAAGTTTCTTTATTAATAAGCTTTATTAAGGCGCCCCGCCCCCTCTTGAAAGTTTTTTTTTTGGCAAGAATCTATTGAAAAACAATTTTAAAATCTTCAAAAAATAAATTAATTCTTTTTTGAAAACATAATCTAGTGTTTTTAATTTAATTTTTAAAATTTTCACTTATTTCTCACAAAATTAAGTTATAAATATTTCTTTGTATGTGTTGTTGTTGTTTTTTTTTTGCCTTGTTCTAATGAACAAAAGTAGTATTTCGGCCTTGCCTCTAGGTGTTAAATATTAAACGAGGGGCTAAAATGCTTGGAGGACCAACAAACCCTCGACTTAATTAAGCATAAATTAGCAAAATTAATTATACATTGAGAGAGAGAGAGAAAGAGCATGAAGAAAAAAAAAAACGAAATTTCTTTTATAAAATGAAAAATGAGAACCACAAATCAAAAAAACAAACAGATAGGCATTCCTAATTATGAGATAATTAAAATGAAAATTCTCTTTTCTTTCTTGTATACTCGGCTAGGTGCAGAGTTATTTTCTCAAGTAACCGATAAAAATTTTATTTCAAATTATATTTAATTTTAAAATTAGATTGACAAGCTCACAATCTAGAGCTGCTATTTCTTCCCACACAAAGTATTCTGTTGGATTTTAATTAGAATCCGCAGCTTAAATGGTATAAGATAGACTAATTGAAGGAGATGTACAGTGAGGGGCAATATTAAAGCACCCTGCTTTGAATGCCTAAGGGGTACGGTGAAATATGTCTTAAAATCGATTTTCCATTTGCAATTCAAGAAACTCTTAATAAAATTAGAATCAGTGGCGTACTGACGCAGTTGAAGGCATGGGGAGTCACTAGATAAGGGGGCCGATATATTGCAATAATATTTTGTACATATGTATATACAAATATAAATATAAAACATTTTTACGATTAAAAGTATTTTATTATTTAGATTAACATTCTGGGTCGTGAGACTTAAGCCTATTTTTTATTATTTAGAAAAATAAAGTTTTTTCATATTGGGAACCTATGTCGACTCTGAGCCTGGGGCGGAACCTCCCCCCCCCCCCCGGTTAGCCACTGTAGAATATTTTTCTATAATTCCGTTTTACTTTTACATTATTTATAGTTAGTAAGAATTATAATTTAAAGTTTTTTTTTCTTCTCGACTGCTGGAGCTATTTAGTTTAAATATAATATATTTTTAATAGCATGTACCGATGGCTACTGGGGAACGTTCCATGCGCTCATTCCCCGGGGCCAACCACCCGATCACCATAAATACAACGTTTCGACACTTATTCTGCAGTCGTTTTCAAGAACTGTGCGCTTGCTCCGACTTAAAAGTATTAACCTCTGATTTTCGGTTAAAGTCGGAGTAAAAAACGCACAGTAGTTGAAAACGACTGCAGAATATGTATTTATATTTTTAATAAATAATACAAATATGTGGTTTATATTTAAAATCTTTCATAATAATAATTTATTGTCTTTAACGATATTACTTTACCTACAGACACAAAATTGCCAGACGCCAAAAAAAGACAAAAAAAAAAAATTCCATAATTGACCAAATTTAATTCCTGAAGTGATTAATGCAGCAGTGTGGGAATTCATAAATGTCCAAAATATAATTATTTATGTTTGTTGCCAATTTATTTCACTAATGCATTTTTGTTTTCCGTTTCTGTCATTGATTAATGACTGTTAAATGATTTATGACAATATTTTAAATATTCTTTCTTTTAATTAAAATCCTTGTGACTTGATATTAGTTGAAACGTTTCCGATGAATAGATCCGGCCCGAAGGACCAATTGAAAGGCGAACGCGTGTGATTCAGGAGCGAATAGCGAAAGTCCTTTGTACTCTCCCCGAAAAGGAGGAGTTACCGGAGCGTGGTTGCATGATGGTTCAAGATTAACCGGCTTCCTCGGTTCCTTGAACAATGGACGTTTATCTCGGCACAAGTGTCCAGCTGTAAAACTTGATTGAATGACCGACCCTCTTACATCGAAGACGGAGATCCTTAAAGGGTAAGGGTGGCTACCCTCAAATCGATGAAGGCGAGAAAAAAAAAATAAAATAAAAACCCTCTTGCGAATTTTTCTGTACGTGACATTTCATTTTAAAAAGTCACCTAAAGAAAAAAAAAATCAATTTTTTCATATCAATTTAATAGTAGAGATATTTATTTTTTATTTTATCTTTACTCTATAACTTTTAACCTAGAAAAACAATTTTTTTTTAATACTATTTTGCGGAGATAAATAAAGATTACAATTTAAAATTGAGGGTCATAGAAATAAGACACGCTAAATCTAAATGAATTGTGTTGCAAATGAGAAAGAAACTAGCTAATGTTTAGGAAATTATGACCAAAAATGGCTGAAAAAGGCCGAAAATAGCAGCCGAAATTGTTAGAATAAAGATTTTTATTTCATCAGTTACTTTACTGATCTTCTAAATGAAATTTAATTTAATCCAACAAATTCACCGTTGGCACTAGTTGAAATATTCTTAAATTTAAAAATTATCATCTAATTATAGATAAATAAATAACACAAGGTTAAGTTTCAGCTTATTTTAGATTATGCACATTTCGACGTAAAATCGTCATCTCCAGGGCTATGACTCAAACTGACTAATTATAGAAAAATAAATAACCCAAGGTTAATTGACTATAGTTAGTTTGTATCATAGCTCTGAAGATGATGTATTTACGTCGAAATGCGCATAATCTAAAATAAGCTGAAACTTAACCTTGTGTAAGAAACTGTGGGAAATGTGGGAAGTTTACTTATTTTTTTTTTTTAACAATTTTTATAATATCTGCCTGAAGATCCGGCTTAAGAAGTAAACTTCCCACATATGTTTCTTATCAATTGACTCTTGCGACTTCCTAAATTCTACTTAACCTTGTGTTATTTATTTATCTAAAATTAGATGATATTTTAATTAAATCAAATTTAATTTTTTTCCGTATATTTTAATTTTAATTCAAAAAAGAAATTTGTAAGATTATTTTTCCTTGTTGAAATTTTTGTTAAACCCCTATTAAATAGGCAATACATTTATCTTCTCTGACAAGAATCTGCCTAACTACAAGGCGTTCTCAATCAGTGGCGCCTCGCGCGGCGATCTGATTAACAACAAATCGTTCTCCAAGCCTTATTTTATGAAAATATCAAGGGAAATACGATTATACATTTTTGATAGGATTATTTAATTGATTCGATTGGTGTGCCATGTTTGAGCCCCTTTAAAAAGTCAACTTCCTTTCCTCTCTCTGCTTCATTTCCTAAAACCTAAATATCCCTTTATTAAGAGAATTCTTTCTGTAATTAAGTTCGGAGAGAGAATTTTTAATTACTTCTCTCTTCATCCACCAGCTCACTCTTTTTTTATTGATCTTATTTAAATACGGTGTTAAACATATACTTTTTTGATTCGTTGGATCTTACTTTTTTTTACACATACTGCGAAACATGCCTTCAAAATTCATGCACCCCGATAATTCTTAAGGTGCGCGTCTCGGGGTGCTAATTTTGGGAGATTCCAGCGGCCACAATTTTGAAGCTATCGACCTCAAATTTTTTTTAAATTAAAGCTATTTAAAATATCTACAACTTCTAGAAGCCCTTTTTTTGATTTTCGAAAAAATAATTTTTTTTTTAGATTAATAGCATTAAATAAAAGATATTTTTTTAAAAATTCGCTCTATGTCTTAAAGATAATTAAATTAGTAATCATTGTGTTAAAAAATAATTAATTTTTTTACCCTTAATTAATTAGCTGGAATCTTCAAAATGAAATGGAATAAATCCCTTGTATCCCTATGGGAAAAACTAACGCCATCTCTTGCCGCCTAGAGTAACTCAGTAGTGAATCGTCGTGAGCTAACGGTTTTTCAGCGCCCTTTAATATCTTTTTATTTAACAATTGAATTTGTAATCTGGATTTAAATCCTGATCGATGTAAAACTTTTTTAACAGTCGACGTTTCGGTCTCTACCTATTTCAGAACCATAGGACCTATGGTTATAATATTTAACCTCCATTGTCAGGTGGAGCAAACCTCAACTAGAGGTGGCATATCTTTTTCATGAAATTAGTAATATGTAACTAATTTAATTTTAACTTCTCCTTAGTGCTGTGATGGTTTGAACGTTAGATGATTGCTTACTGAATATGCCACTTTTTTAATTTAAAATTAATGGAAAATTACGTTTCGCAAATATTATTTTTGCAAAATTATAACAATTAGTGACCGAAACGCCGACAGCTAGAGAATTAATTACATAGCCACATCAAAAATGGTTTCAAAGTTAATTGAATAAAATACAAAAACACGTATTTTGCAAAAAAGGGAGTTTAAATTTTACTATCATCTAGATTTTAAACAAAACTTGCTCGTAGGGCACTAATGCGTATGAAATCCAACTTCCGGCCAATAAATAGCAAAAGCCCTTTGAAAGATTCATCATCTGGTATTTGAAATGTTCCCTCTGCTCTACTCTGATGAGTTGGCTACGTGCCTGGAATTATTCCCATATTTGGAAACGCATTTAGCAATAACCCTACTTGACAAATAAATAACCAACTTAGAACAACAAAAATACCATCGTGATTAATGCCCCCTCCCCCTCCCCTCCACCCTCTCTCTCTTTGCTTGCTTCAAGTTTGGCAATATTTCTTCGTTTAAGAAAAGTACACTTAGGGTTTCAAATTAAATTTAGGGCCAAACGAGGGCATTAGGCAAACAAATATAGGAAAGAAACTTTTTCCAGCCCTTTCCATTTAATCTCACTGTTTACATCTTGACAAAGCCCTTGAAATTTCTTCAATTCAAATACAGGCTCAATTCTTTTGTATTTATTCATATAATTATTGTTTGATTCAAAATAGGAAAGTTTTAAAATATTTTTTGCTCTGATTTGATTAGGTACAGAATTTCCAATTTTTTTAATGTTCATATTTCTTATTCGAAATTAAACCTCCCTCTCTCTGTCAAAAAAAGATAAAATTATATTAGTTCAAATCAATATTTCTATTGATTCTCTTTCTCATCTATTTAAAAAAAAAATAAATAAATAAAAACGATTATTAGAGAGTTCTTTCTATTGTTATAATATATTAAACTAATCTTCTAAAGAAGTGAAGATAAAATTCGCCTCTCGAATCAATATGAATTAAAATTTTTTATGGGGAAAATTCAATTAGGCCTTCTCTCCTTTTTCTTTGCTAAATGATTGCTTTTTGTATCTTATCATATAAAATTATTATTTTACATAGAATTTAATTGTTAATTATCTTCATTCACAAATTGATTAATCTTGCTCTTTCTCTTTCACCGTCTTTTAGGGAATATTGGAAATTTCAAAAATTAATAATTTTCAAAGGGTTAAATAGATTTTTTTTTATAATAAATTTCAATCAGAAAAAAATTAAATTTTTCATATCAATAAATTTCGCCCAAATTCTTCAAAAGAGGAGGCGCTAATGATTGCGTCATTATCGCCCTAGAAGCTCTTAACGCCCCACTTGGCTTGCCTTTCTCAATTAATTCCCATTTTTCACTTACTTGAGATGTTGCTTTGTTTTTATTCAACAACCCCCCCCCCCCCTCCCCGCTCAAAAATTTTCATTCGGCTAAGTTGATAGTAATTTGTCAACTCCGCTTAAAAAGCATTCCCACCATTAGTATCTGAGATGTCATATGCGTAAAAACCTTTTAATCTCTTAAAATTCACCGAAAATCTGCCTTTTTTTTTTAATTATTCATTATTCGCTCGCCTATCAGCTGAAACCACTCAACTCCTCTTGACAAGAAATACACAAAGCATTTAAAAAAAAGCAAGCAAGAGATTATTTTAGATTTTTTTAAATATCTACTGTAATTGAATATAATTTTTGATTTATATTTTAATTAAATTTTATGAGAAAATATAAATTTTTCGTATATTCATTTTTCAACCTCCAATGAACTGAGAAATAAAAAAATAAATAAATTCATTGATTCATGACCCAGAAGGAAAATTGATAATTTTTTTTTTTGTCCATTTAAAATTCAGAAGAAAATTTATTTTTCGATTTAAGGTGCGAGTCTCGAAAAACCGTTAGCGCACGATTCAGTATTGAGTTACTCTAGGGGGCAAGAGATGGCGTTAGTTTTTCTCATAAGGATACAAGGGATTTATTCCATTTTAAAGATTATTATTCATTTGAAAGATTCCAGCTAATTAATTAAGGGTAAAAAATTAATTATTTTTTAACACAATGATTACTAATTTAATTATCTATAAGATGTAGAGCGGATTTTTTTAAAATATCTTTTATTTAATGCGATTAATCTAAAAAAAAAATTTATTTTTTCGAAAATCAAAAAAAGGGCTTCTAGAAGTTGTAGATATTTTAAATAGCTTTAATTTTAAAAAAATTTGAGGTCGATAGCTTCAAAATTGTGGCCGCTGGAATCTCCCAAAATTAGCACCCCGAGACGCGCACCTTAAAATCCAGAAAAATCCCTCAGCAACTTTAATTTTTTTTTTTTTTTAAAGAAATAAAAGTGTGTTCTTATCAAAATGTTAGTGACTTAACAAAGCTTTGAGTGTTTATTGTTGGCGAGGCCAAACGCCCTCTGGCCCCTGGGAATCGAACCCAGGATCTCCAGCCTCTCCGGGGCATAGTTGTGCTGTCCACCCTAGACCTACATCAACAAAATTCACTATCCCTTATTTGGATTATAATTTATTTTAATTTTTTAATGAAATTTTTCCTTTTTTTTCTCAAATAATTGAAGTCGGTTATTATTTTGGCCCTTTTTCCACTTTTGATTATGTATTTTATTTGACTTTTGTGATGTAATCCTTCCTAGTAAATAAATTTCATAACATATTGAAAATATATACCGGTATCTTTTATTTAAAAAAAAATTAAAGAGTTTAAATGATTAAATTGGAATCTTTTGATCTTTTTTTTGTCAGAGTTTTGTTTCTTATTATCTCAAGATTAGAAAGAGAAAGATTTCTCACTATTTCTCTCTTTCTCCTATCAGATTTATCTTCAAAGTGTCTGCTTTTAAATTTTCTTTTAATGTTCAAAGAGAGTATCTTTCTTTAGATTTAATTATTTTTCGTGGTCAAAGAAGTTGAATATTTCACAAATAAACTTTCTTTATTGCCATTGAAATATCTCAGCTTTTATTAAAAATAAATTGACTCTTTCATAATTAAAGATGGCATCGTTAAACGGGGGATGTTTAATCAAATAAAAAATAAACTTCCTTGTGATTCTTCAATATTTGCTTATAATTACAATATATGGCCAACAATAGGTCTACAATCATATTTATTTTTTAATTTGTATATAAATTTTTCTCGCTTGGGACGGGAAGCGAACCCGGGACCTAGGCACAAGAAGCTAATGTCTTAATAAATAAAAAATTACATATTTAATATTTAAGATATTATATACATCGCGTATGTAAGCCGCGAGAGATATTTATATAATTCCAAAAATAAGAAGGGCACCCCGAGTACAAATTGGTGGATCCGTGGTTCAACTCCCGGCGCCACAACCTTACTTTTTTCGGGTATTTGAATTAATAAATTTTAGAATTATACTAATGTCTTCTCTTTGAGCCACGGTTCACGAGCTATTATTTATTTATTTAAAAAAGAATGTTAGCACTAACCATTTTTGCCACAAGGGCGGATACAAGGGGGGTGAAGGGGGTAATTACCCCTCCCCCGAGATTTGAGAAAAATACTTTTTTTATTGGGAATTACATTTTATTTTTAATATAAAATTTTAAAAATTAATACTTTACCGAATGTAAGAATAAATTGTGTGCTGTGCGACCAGTCACACCATATTACCCCCCTCCCCTCCCTCCTGTTAGAACTCCTCTGGATCCTCTCTTGATTTGCCACTGATATAATACAATTAGGGCCTAGAGGATTAAAAAAAATTATTTTTGGGCATTTGAAGCCATTTAGACCAGGTCCCTATTTTTCTAAATTAATTGGTAGCCATTAGGCCTATAGAAAAATATTATCTCTAGGGACAGGAAGTGAACCTGTGACGCCTAGTTAAAGAGCGGAAATCTCTACCTCTGCCCAGTGACAATAAAAGGAAAATAATTGTAATTAAGTACAAAATAATTTTTTTTCTTTCCTATTTGCGCCTTAAGAGTTTTTTAAAATAAGAGCTTGTAGCGTCACGGCCTTTGACGTCACGGCTTGTAAAAGTATAGGCTTGCTAAAGTATTTAGCCTATATTAAAAAAAAAGTAAAAAAAAAAAACAATTTGTTCAAGCTATAATTCATTTATTAGGCCTATTAAGCCTATATGGATAAAATCTGCGTTTTTTTAATCAAAAAGAATTGACTGAAACGGGAACGGTTCCTTTTAAGAGAATCTCGTTCTTTTTTTTCGAATGAGTGCATAAGGTCTGAATGAACGATTCGTTCATGAACTAAATCCTTGTGATTGATGAAATGATGTCATTCATTTTCTTTGTGTTGTGTAGCAAACATCTTTTGTTCTATGTCCTATCATGTTGCTATAAATAAACCACTTTTAATTTAATTTCAGACATTCTACCAACTTGCTGCTCAATTATTTGTTCTTCACTGTTTCTATAATACTTGGATTCTATTATAATACTTGACTCCGTTTTGTTATTCCGACAAACAACAACCATCGCTATTTTACCAGGTACAACCAAATTTTTTTCTTTCTATTAAATTATGTTAATAAATTAGCCTAATTTAATGTCAAAAATAATGTTTAAAGGTTAAGTCTGTCTTTAATAAGTTTGATTTTTTATTCTGATATAAATTTCAGTCTTTTGATGATTCATTTATTATAATTATTACGAAATCCCGCCCTTCAATATTTTCTCCTTGTTCATTGAAATTTTATATTTTCTGTGATTTGATTTAGGATTTCCAGCCCAACTGATAACGATCTCTCATTTTATTAATATTTTTCTTCAAATCTAATTAAAGTTTTCAATTTTTTTTTTTATCACTGAAATGAATCATTTCAAAAGGCACTAAATCATTTCATATGAAATAACAACTATAAAATATATAAAGCTTGATTCTTGATAAATGCAATCATTTAACCTTTTTTTAGGGAGGTGAGCTTCCCGACGAAACTCGTTGTCCAACAGACAGAAACGGAAATTGAAGATGGCCCGAGCCAGAAGGTGAACTTTGGGGCTAACTCGGACTCACCCAAAAGGAAATCGAATTAAGAGGTAAAAAAAGAAACTCTAAGCTTGATCAATTATACAATGCGGAGGATCTAATTTCTAAATGTCCTAGAATTCAATTGCTGAGAACTACTGTACATTGTCAAGGAAAATTTTAGCTATAACTTAGTTTAAGTATTGAGGAGGCAATGGCTAAGCCGTTAGCCGGCTAAGCTTAGGATTACGGAGTCCGAAGTCTCAACACGACTCGGGTTCGGATCCAGCTTGCCGCAAATAATTCAACCATCCTGCCGAAGTCTCCTCTTAGGGTAGGTAGGGGGATAGCCCCACCGTGGTATCACAAAGGGCCTAATTGGCCTAAGTGTGTTCCCTCTCTGGGAACGGCCACTTCAACCTAACCTAACCTAACCTAGTTTAAGTATTTATCTTTCTTTTATTTCCCAAACTCTTTAAATATTTAATTATAACTAAAGCCTGGATTTTTATCAAGTAAAAACCCCTAAATATGCCATATAATATGAAGTAAAAATATTAAAATATGCAATATATATGTCAAAAATATCAGGTAAAAGACTTCCAATTAACGGTAAATCCTGATTTCTACTGACGTGTTTTAAAGTAAAAAATTTTTAACGAATGTCCGGCATTTACCATAAAGGTTGCATCAGAAATAAACAACAGTATTTTATTTGAGAAAGGTAGATTTATAGCTGGATAAAATTATTGAGAAACAGGATGAATAAAGAAGAGCAGCTAGTATTTGTTTCATTTATTTAAGGCCCATTAAGCTGACGTTTCGGTCTCGGTCGAGACCATCCTCAGAGCTTATGGGCTGTCAATATGAGAAAAAACTAATTATATAATTGAGTTTTTTAAAATTTGTCTCATATTGACAGCCCATAAGCTCTGAGGATGGTCTCGACCGAGACCGAAACGTCAGCTTAATGGGCCTTAAATAAATGAAACAAATACTAGCTGCTCTTCTTTATTCATCCTGTTTCTCAGTATTTTATTTTCAATCGACTCTGTTGAAATAAATTTTTACCGATCGTTAACAAATCTACATATAGTTTCATAATAAATTTTATTCAAGTTGTTTTCAACAGACCAAAAATGAATTTTTTTGACCATTTGGGCTTAAAACGTCAACCAATCAATTAGCTACGTATAAACCCCTAGGATTATGTATAAATAATTATCAACCAAATCATATTTAATTTTCTCAAATGGTCTTATTGTAGAAAAAATTTTCCTCAGCGTGCTTTCGTCGGGAATTTTGTTAAGGTTAATTAAAAAAAATAAAATAAAACATTTGTCGAAATATTGTAAAAAGTTTTAAATATGCAACTTTATGCAATATTCACCAAATATGTAAAAATATCCAAGAACCCTAGTGCCAAGGGAGCATGATTCGGAAAATTGGTTTCCCGGGACGGGCATGTTAGCAATTAGAATATGCAATTGCATCGGAATCCGGGCTTTAATTATAACATAACTTTTACTCTTTTCGGTTTTTTATAAATATTCCATCCTTTAAAAAAATATCTCATAATAAAACATGTCAGAAAAAATTATTAAAATGATTATTCATATTTTTTATTTACTTATATTAAAAATAATCTCAGATATTTCATTTTGTTTCGGCTGATTTCTGAATTCTACCAGACCAAGAATTTACTACTATAATAATATTTTTAATATAGCATATTTTTATATATTTATAAAAAAAAATAAAAATTGATCTAATTTCACTGTTGACAACTTAAATCCTTGTCTCTCAGAAAATGATATATGCTGCTGGTCGCGCATTTTCTTGTTTGTCATCATAATAAACAACTCAACCGCAAAACCAACAAATTATGATGACGAAAAAATGAGAACAAGAAATACATTAAATGTCTAAAGTAAGCCTTTCTGACACAAGAAAATGATGCAGTAGATTACTGTTAAACGAAAAAAATAATAAAAAAAAACTCGTCCAGAAGAAACCCCCAATATGAATCAGAAGCCAGGAATGTTAATGAATCTTAATTTTTTCCCCTATAGGATTTATAATTCCGCTGGAATTTATATTCATACAAAGCCTTATGAATTGAACGTTTAATCATGAAAAAACCAAGAAACAAGGGGATAATAATCAAATCATCCGGATATGTAATATTTCTATCAAAACAGGCTATATATAATAATTCCTTCAACTAGTCTCTGACATTTGAAAGTGACGTCAAAATATTTACCAAACGTACAACTTTTAATTAATTAAATGGAAGAACGATCCTCATGTCATCACGCATTATCATAGTAAATTTAATATTAAATTAATACATGACATTAAATTATACTAACAGATATGTACTTTCAATTAAAATCATTTCAATCACTAAAGATGAATTACAATATCAAATAATAAATATTTGTTAGGAATAATGAATTATTTAGAAATCCATATAATCTATTTCTCTCTATTTTTCATATTTTTTGAAACATATAAAATAATGACTTTTTTTACTTTTTCCAAGATTCATGTGCTTTTTCCCATAGCAAATTATTTTATATAACTCTGACTGAATCATATTCACATTTTGTAATTTTATAAGATTTTGTTTGTACGGCTTTCAATGTTTTCATATTTTTAATCCTGATTTTTATACTTTTATTTTTAGATCAGACTCGAATTGTTTGAGTGGTGAAAACACCCTGGCTGGTCACTCCCATGGACGCTGAATTACGATAATCAGAATAACACCTTCGACTTGACCCAGAAGAGTCAGTAAATTGTCATCATCACACTTCAACCTGACTAAAAATTGTAAGAGATTTGGAATGCAAAAAATCCTAATCGAGAAATAAAACCACCAGGTCGATCTGATTTAAGTGCATCGAAATATTTGACAAATAAAAGGACGCCAGGGCAAGGGCGGATACTGGGAGGGGAGCAAAGGAGGTAATTACCCCCCTCCCCCTCCCTTGAGATTTGAGAAAAACATTTTTTTTTGGAAATTAAATGTTATTTTTAATATAAAATTTAAAAATTAATCAATTTAATTATAAAGTCGGTCGGCCAAAAAAATAAATACTTTTGCGTATTATCCGTTTATTTGTAAATATTTCGACCCCAGTGATATGGAATCATCTTCAGATGTTTTGCAAATCGTTAACTTTTCCCATCCAATATGACAAAATAGCTGAGCATTCCATGAATGCAATTTTTTTATTTATTTTTATTAGGCTCTTATATATTTTGATTATAAAAATTGCATTCATGGAATGCTCAGCTATTTTGTCATATTGGATGGGAGAAAGTAACGATTTGCAAAACATCTGAAGATGATTCCATATCACTGGGGTCGAAATATTTACAAATAAACGGATAATACGCAAAAGTATTCATTTTTTGGCCGACGGACGTTATAATTAAATTGATCATCTACAAACAATTTAAGAATTGATATAAAAAATTTGATTTGTAGACTATATATACCATTTGTATTCTGGTAAACAGAATGTAACTTTAAATTACCGAGAGTAAGAGAAAATTGTGTGCTGTGCGACCAGTCACACCATATTACTCCCCCCCCCCGAAAAAAATTCTCTGGATCTGCCTTCCCTTGCGTTTGGATTTGTTGGTTTTATTTCTCGATTCTTGTAACTTATACTTTGACTATTAAATTTTATTTTCTGAAATTCTTCCACCTAGAAGGAAGAAATTAAATTTTTCTATTTACTCTTTAAGCTCTACTTTTACTTATATAAGCATTCTAAACTGAATTTTTTTTAACGAGAGCCTATTTCTTGTTCAAAAGATCTATCTAAATTTATTTTTCTTAGATTTCAGGCAGCATTGTCTAGAACCTTGGGAGATGCCTACCAATAAAACCAAAATAAAAAAAAATAGGACCGACCAGAAATAAAAATAATAATGGTACATACTTTTCAAACCATACGCTACTTCCAAAAAGTGAGTAAAAATAGAAAAATAGATAAATACAGAGAATGAATTAGTAATAGTAGTAGTAAGTAGAATAATAAATAGTAGTAGTAGTAGTAGTAATAGAAGTAGTAGTAGTAGTAGTAGATTACAACAAATGAAATAAAAAAAAACTGCCGTGTGTGTACTTAATCAGTTAGCAACAATTAACACTTACCAACGTAAGCCAAATATTTGTTATTAGGAGTTGATTCTTCTCATCCTATAGCAAGACACAACAAAAAGGGAAACAATCGTTTGTTAGTCAGTGGTCAAGACCGGCATGCACCTTGCGGGGCCTGGGGGCGGGAAAGTATTGCCCCCAACGACCCGCAACCCGCGAATGAGCTTGGCTGCCTTTTTCTGTGTGTTCCGTGTGTGTTTTGTTCAATGTGTGATAGTGAATGTGTCCAACATGACATGACATCCCGAGCAGCAGCCATTCACAATCATTTATGTTTATTTATATATTTATTTATTTAATCACATCATTTTATTTATAATTAGTTTATTGGTTGTTATTTTTTTTTTTTTTTTTTTGTTTTAGTGAAAACCATGACTTACCAAATTCAACCAAGCGTTTGTTGTCAGAATTTGGTTCTTTTCGTCCTAGAAGAAGAAGGGAACAAAAAGAGATTGAACAATAAACAAAAGCTAGGCATCGATGACTGCGCAACCATCTAGCGAGATAAAAAATGAGAGACAGAGAAAAATATTAACAAAGATCTTTGCACAAATTATTCAGGTCAGTAAAAATGGGATTTTGGCCGTAAATAATAATATTAAAAATATTACCCTTTCTTTATTTTCTAATCAGCTTCTTAATCTAAAAAGAGTCTGATTTGGAGAAAAGAAAACTCATCTTGACATTTATACGACTTTTAAGTTTTAGAACAATGAGAGATTTTTTAAATATTTATTCTAATCTTAAATCTGAATTCATAAAATATAAACACTCTTACTGCATATTCTCTAAAAACAGACTTTAAAATTTAACATCATAAATTGAGTGTTAGAAAGTTGAGTAATAACATCAGCGTTAAACTCTAAACCAAGTTTTAACATTTTACTTTTTAGCACCAGTTATTAACGATCCATATGAAGATAGCTATGCTTTCTGCTTGCTTGCTCGTGTTTTTACACCCTTCGATAACTTCTCGCGCATGCACATTATTAACTTGATTTGTTATTCTCAATCTAGTAGGCCTGATACACCAGCTTTAAAAAAATGCTATACTCTAAACCAAGGTTTAACAGCGACGTTAACATATTGCTTTTATCCTTGAAAGCTGTCAAAATCATAACCTCCACTATTTGGATAAAGACGCCATTTTGATGCAGTATATACGGCGTTAAATTAAAGGACACACCTTAGACATGACTTTATATTTTAACACTATTAACTAGATGTTGACCACAATTGGTGTTAAAGTTTTTTGCTTATTACCGATTAGCAATTAGAGTCAAGGAAGTGTTGAAATGAATTAACGCTGATTTCAGATGTTAAAAGGGTGTGTTTATTTTTTTTTTTTTTTTTTTTTTATTCTGCCTATTTGGCTTACCATCATTGGGCTAAAAGTCGTTACAAAATATATTTTTACAAAATTTGTATAACAAAAAA